>JAPYZJ010001991.1:0-30818 GCA_030522765.1 Ophioninae sp. B BG-2022a
AAAAAAAAAAGCCGAATAAAAACGACAAGAGAGAAAAGTGGTCGGGGTTTGCGCGAGCGCCGGGGGGGCAAAAGTGAAAAAACCAGAAAAATATGTCATCGTTCCATCGACAGTCATCAACAAAGACGACGAGAGCATTGAAAAAACGCGAATGATACCAGTACCGGTAGATGAAGAGAGGAGTGTGGTCGGGCGCAGACGGGAATCTCGATGGGGTCGCAATAGGAAAACGGGAAACGTTGCCATAACCGGAGAAAGCACGGTGAAACGACTGGTAGATGGGACGTTAAGAGAAAGAAAGTACGAAAAGGGAACAAGTGCGTTCACTCGTAACATTGAATCGTCCGTTCATTCCCTCTTCACGTACTTCAGCCAACTCGGTGACTACGAAAAAAAATTACGATCTCGGTTTGATTGAAGACACACAAAACGGAGAATCACTTTTGCATGGTCGCGTTTCAATGCCGACGAATTTGGAGATAACGGACGGTCCGATTTATGAATTTTCGTTAAGATCCAGCGGAATCCCATCGATGCCGGTATTGCAGTACAGGACGATAAAAAGCCGCGTAGCTAGTAAACGGCTCTTCAGAATTCAACGAAACTTCATCAGGCGTCTTCAAATCCACGGACGAACACTTCTCTTATCATTAAATTCCCTAAATCGAAAAATAAAAAAAAAACTACATTACCACGCTGAAGCCGCGACAGAAAACAAAATTGTATTGGCCAGTATCACGGAGGCAAGACTCGCACAATTTATTTCCCATCGATTCCGTCGTAGAGCTAATCTCCTAGTTCCACTCTGTCTTACCGGAGTCGGTAACTTACCTACCGGAATCGTCTCACCGTTGCGTCTTAATGAACCAAAAAAATTCTGAAAAAAAATCCTTTAGCGTTTCAAACCCGAAGGTGTAATATCTAGCAATTCTAATCTGGACCAATACAACCCCTCCAGATTTTTATTATCCATTCTTCAGCCACTCTCTATCCCATTCTCCATCAACCCCCACCCCTCTCTCCATTTCTCTGTCTCTTTTCTCATATTCAGGGACGACTGAGCCGATGCACGTAACATGCGGAATCATTGTGCACCGCTCATCCCGGTGTATTGTCATCCGAAACAATGATTTCATAAAAATACATGACGGGGGTAGAACTGCGGAATGCCGGGACGTGGGAAGGGGGGGGGGGAGGATGCGCGTATTGCGAATATGCTTTCGATACATGCGCACTTGCATCCATATGTATATATGGGTGTATATATACATGTACATACATATATATATATATATATATATATATTTATATGTATGTATATATTGATGCAAACGACGCTTCGGGCTATTTTTTCTGTGAGCTTTACGGAACGACGCCGATGCGTTGCGACTGCACGCGATTGGAAACGAGGCCTGAATGCCCAAGTAAAAAATGCACAGGAATGACGATCGAGCAGCCAGTTATCCGCGAAAAGAGGAAAAAGTGTGTGTGTGTGGGGTGGGGTGGGTGAGAAGGGGGTGAGTGGGAGGAAGAGGAAAAAAGGCAAAACGAAAGTAGAAAAAAGCACGAAATATTCATACGCCGTTATATATAGGCGCGTCCATCGTCATTTCTACCCCTCTCCCCGCCCTTCTTTTTTTTTATCCCTTTTTCTTCCACTCTTTCGCGATTACGATTTTTATACGCACCGACCGTACCCCAACCACTTCCCAACGTTTTCTTTTCTCCTCACTTTTTCTCGTTCCTTCTTTCTTTCCGTCGAACTTTTTTTTTTTTTTGAGGACGTTCGATCTTTTGTTTCTTTTTTTTACTGGTTTTTTTTTTGTGCATTTTTTTGCAGTTTTCTTTTTATGGCAGGACGGGAAAATTGGGAGCTGGAAAAGTCTACTGATCGCCTGGTGTCGATGGAAACGAGGAATGTAGCGAAATCGGGGGAATTAAATGTGTGAATTGGAAATCGGGATAATCACGTTCCCTCGGGGGATAGACTCTTTTATAGACGATGCAATATCGAGTCTCGAATCGGATATCGCGCGACCTTGATTTTTTATTTTTTTGTTTCGGTTTTTATTATTTTGTACCGGGTTTTTTGGTTTTTACAGATTTGTAAATTAGTTTATACAGATTTTTTTTCTTTGTAATGATTTTCTGATTTTCTACGGATTTTTCTACTTTGCATTCATTGACCGATTTATTTTTGAGAGTTTCTAGATTTTTCCCGAATTGTTTTTTACTTTTTGGAGATTTTCTGATTTTCATTGACAGTTTCTAGATTTCTCCAAATTTTTTTATTTTCTGGAGGTTTTGTGATTTTATGCAGATACATTTATTTTGGTCTTTTTTTTTTTATTTCTCGATACCAAAATCCTTTTCGAGCCAAAAATATAAGCTCGAATGTAAAAAAGACTCGAACTTGATTTTTTACCAGAGCTTTTAGCCCCTCCCTTTTCAACCCTCAAATGGTAGAAAATTAGAGTTTGACTGTAGGTACATGCATAGTATTCATAGAATCTTTTAATGCACCCGCAAACACGCGTGCATATACGTATTTATATATACATATATTTATTTATTTATGTATACTTATTACGTATTCTCATACTTGCATGTATATATATATGTGAATATATATGTTTTATGTTAAGCAAAGGAATAATTATCGGTTACGATGACGAATTAAGTTGCATACGTACATCGTTATTATTGCCTCGTTCGCGCAATCCAAGCCAGCAATTTATTTTCCTCATTGTGAAATAATAATTTTAGCTTCTATGCGAAGTAACGATTTATCAAATGGTCGTGTGTTTTTTTAAGGGTCTGGCACGTGGATTTTGCGACCGAGGAAAACATGGCAATTGCATACTCGTTAATAATTATCAAATTGTTTACTGAGAAATTTCGAATTAAATTATTTGTTGTAATTCCAACTAAAAAGAATGAAATGATTTTTGGCGATTTTTTAAATAAAAAAGTAAATATTTAATAAATATAATTTTTCAAGGATTTTGAAAATATAGAAATAAATATTTAATGAATATAATTTTTCAAGGATTTTAAACATAAAGACATGAATATTTAATAAATACATTTTTTCAAGGATTTAAGAAATAAAGAAATAAATATTTATTAAATACAATTTTTCTAGGATTTTTAGGCGAATAAATAAATTTCTAGAAAATGTATTTTTTCGAAGATTTTAAAGTAAACAAATAAATCTGAAAATCAATACAAGGGCACACGTGTTCGTATGACGTTCAGAAAAAAAAAACATCTCGAGGAGCCAATAAAATCCATCGATTATTTTCCTAGACAAAAGAAAAAAAAGAAAAATTAATTAGATATAAGATAAGCAAGTATAAGTGTGTTCTTACGTACTTCCTCGTTTAATCGGTGTCGCACGTCACGTTTCGCAGAAAGTTTCAGAGTACGTCGAGTTTTTCCATTTCAAGTACACAATAACATTTGCAATTTTTGCATATCAATAATTATGAGAAAAAAAAATGAAAAAAAAAAGATCGATAAAAAAAACCAAAAACAAGAGCAAAATGTGGCAATCTCGTGTATAATCGAGTGACGGAGTTACGAGAAGGTGGAAAAATGAAAAGTGGCGATAAAACGATTTTGTCCTTCACCGAAGTGGCCCTTGGCTTCGTCCTTTGATAAAGTCCTCGAGTACTCTTTTTTTCAAATGTTTTTCTTCTCCTTTTTTCTTTTTTCCGTTGGGAGTCTTCAGTGAGAAGATATCGTTGGCTGGGTAGTAGAAACAGGACGAAGCAGACGGCATCGCAGGGATCCCTCTGAAGGGTTTATGTAGGAGTGAGGGTTGATGGGGGTGGGAGGCCGTGAGGTCGCTTCGGCTAGGGGCGTTTTTCGGTGCTCGCTGAGAGACCCACCACCATCGACGAAGTGAGCAACAGGTTATAGTTTTTGGCATGCACACCTGCCCCCCCCCCCTCTCTCGCTCACTCTTTCTCTCTCTTCGGTTTTATCATACCTCGGACCTCTTATTCGACACTCTTGGCACTCGCGTGATCCTCCACAGCTATTCCCAGTTACCTCATTTCTTTACAAAGGATTTTCGTCACACAAGTTTCCTCTTTGTCAGTTCGGACTTTCTTAACCTTAAATATGCATATATACAGGGTGGGAAAAAAGTATGGAAACCCTTGATAATTTTGGATTCTTTTTTATGAAAATAAAATATTCTCTATTCTATAAACAAAATATTTTCTCTCAATCTCTATAAATAAAAAAATAAACATTCTCTCTCACTCTCTATAAATAAAAAAAATATATATTCTCTCTCACTCTCTAAAAATAAAAAATAAACAAAATATTTTCTCTCTATAAATAAATAAAACAAAATATACTCCCTCTCTATAAAAAAAACAAACGCAAATAAGAGTCCCAGTTAGTTTTCGAGGAGGATTCCAATAGTGACACTCGTATTGACCTTGAACCTCATCTTCAAGGTCGTTTCAAGTTCAACTTTGTTTTTTTCATTTGGGAAGACCTATTTTTGACAACGGCAATCGAAAGAGCGGAGAATTTTACATCGGAACGTGTACTCGGACCATTGGTCAGAAGTGACCTTGAACGTCAACGTTTCGACATTTGAGAATAGGAAATTTCACGTTTTTTCGATCGCCGATGCCAAAAAGTGGTTTTCACTCGAAGATGAAGTTCAAGGCCAAATTGTAGGTCACCGGTGAATTCCTTGTTGAAGACTTACCCAAGACTTCAGCTCGAATGTCTTTTTTTTTTATAACAAACTTTCCGAAATTTTAAGGGGTTCCCATACATTTTTTCCCACCCTGTATATCAGGAAAAATGATCGGAGAAGTCCTAATCTTTAACCTAATTTTTTCACCTATTTTTTTTTCCAAAACCTCATCCATCTTGATCAATTCATTTTTCCTCGTCGACTCGCAAATGCACTAATTACGTAAAAAAAATTACAAATCAGAGCGTCGAAAAATTGTTACAAAAAAATTCGAAAAATTTCATTTTTTATTATCTCATATTTTTTTAGTCCTTTTTTTCAATTTTTTTCATTGCGCAAAGTGACATTCGGTCGAATGAGAGTGGCGGACAAAAAAAGGATATTAAAAAAAAAAGGAATAAAACAATATTGCCGTCATTTTAATCCTGTGCCCGCGGATGAATTTCTGTTTCATTGGGTCCTCGACGACAGATAACGAGACTCGATGCGGAGAGCGAAACATGTGGTATTTCAACGAATAATAATTTTCAAAAAATATATATATTTTTATGACGGATGGAATAGCGGTGAAACATATCGGAGGAACTTTTATTTTCTCGTCTTTTTTTTTCACTGACGCGAAGTGTCCTCGTTATTTCGATAATCAAATTGCGAATTGCATCCAATGACAAAAAAGGATCATTCGAATTAGCGTTTTTCCTACATATGTCTACATTGGGAAAAATATCAAAATTTGAATTTTTCAAAATAGTATTAGGTACTCAAAATCACCGACCAAAAAATCACCCTCTACTGTAACTACTAAATAAAAAATTAAACAATAAAAATTAACATTTTTTTGTTATCAACCTACTAACAAAAAAGCTTCTATCTAGTGACAATAAAAGTTCTATTAAATCTTGAATTAAAATTAAATTAATAAAAAAATTTAATTAAATTATTTCATCAATCAATACAAAATTCCATAAATCGTAATATTATAAAAAAAAAACATGAAAACGATATCTTTGAAAGAGAATTGAGTAAAGTCCTCGAAACGGCCATATTTGAATAGCGAACGTTGCATAGTGACACCAGCTTCGAAATATTTTTTCCCTGCGTGTGGGTGTACGTAAACGTGAACGGGAACGCAAGAGGCGTTAGCGAATGCTCGTTCAACGTGTATGCGTCGTACTCTCCTAAAATATATATCGACGGGCATAAATCACTCATAAATGCAAACTCGAGATTACGCGACTATATGCGCGCGGACGATTTATGAAGTTACACAAAAATAAAGAGAAAAGTTGCCGTACTGCAGCGTCGCTTCGCAACCTCATTCTCTTGCCTCGCAACGTTGCTAGAATAATCAAAAACTTTTTGGGCTTGCTCGAAAAAAACTTGCTCATTTAACCACATTTCTGGTCAAGTTGAGGCGAAAGTTTTAATAATTTCAAAGTACCAAGAAAATAATAAAACTGTCGTAATTTTCGTTTAAATTCACTAGCTAAATAATTCACGAAAATAAAGTTTAAAGATTTTTTGTTGCCTGCGTTTGAAAGTGGAAGAATAAAAATTAGAACTGGAGAAAAAGAGAAAAAAAAATTATTTTTAGAGCTCTAGGACTTGTTTTTCTTAATTAATTATTTATTTATAGGGCTCTAGGATTTTTTAAATTTAATTAATTATTTTTACGGTTCTGGGACTTGTTTTATTTAATTTATTATTTATTTATAGTGGTCCATTCATCCTCTGGCCCAAACACCACGAGCAAATTGATAATCAAAACTCCTTCTTAATAAACAAAAAAATTCTTTAAATGTTAACCTAAGAAATAAAAAATTCATTATATTATTAAAATTGTGAATGTCCTAATTACTAACAGACCAAACTCACCGAAATAATCGATGTGCCAGCTGATGCGCAGTTGAGCGGTCACCGCACCGAGTATTGGTCATGTCCATAATAGCTTAACGGCCCATCCATCATTGCTGATCCTCCATCGTTCCAATTGAATCCAAACTTCCCTTATATCCTTTCAATGAAATTCAAATATACCATTTGTGAGTCCGCCATTTTGTCTTTTTTTGTCCCGAACGGATACTTCCTCGGGTACGAGAAAAGCCACGAACTTAATGGCGAGTTTTTACCCATACGACGGGAAGCTAAAAAGTCCGAGATAAAATAATAAAGTATCAAAGTCTCCGAAGTTTCAGTTACGGAATGGGGGAACGTTTTGTTGTTGGTGAGAAACGGGCGCGTACACCCACGTGTGATCCGAATAAAGTGTTTTTGGCAAGACTTCCAGGCTAAATGCTCGTTTGCCCCGGTTATTTCCCGATTTTTTTCCACTATCAGTATTATTATTATTACTACTATCATTATTATTGTTATCATTATTATCGCTATTAATATACCGTTGGCTGGTACTACGGCGTGTATGTAACGGAACAAAGAGGGCGTTTTTTTATCAAAAGCGAGATAAATAAGGGATGCGAATGTACGGTTGTCAGGGAGAAACTCTTCTTCCCCCCCCCCCCCCCTCTCTTTGCCACTCGAAAGCGAGAGAACGGGTCGAAAAAAAAAAATATTTATGATCCACACGTCTGGAGGGACAAAGAAAGAGCCCTAAAAGTGAGAAAGAGCTTGCAAAAACGTTGATGCGCGAAAAAAAAATACATATATGTATACGTATATACATAAAAAAAAATAAAGAACGGCAACTGCATCCACGAGAGTGCAAGAAACAAAGCGAAAACGAGGAAGAAAAAAAAACAATATATAAAAGAGCGCGTAAAAACAGAAAGCGAATAGTCGGTGGGAGGACCGGATTCCGAGGATTCTTCGTATTTTTTTCGGTCTCCTTGCTTGCGTTTTTTTCTTTTTTGTTCCTCGTTACACTTCTGTGTTATTTGCTTCATGGAACGCCTGTTACAGATAAATATAATAGGCATTCTCGTCGCGTATTGTCCCACCGACGAAAGCGCCACAGCAGCACGGGTAGGCTAAGCCTTTTACATTCTTTTTTTTTTCGTTCCCTTTCCACCCTTGTGATCTGCTCGAACTGTTCCCCTCTTTTTGGCTCCTTCCGATCCCCCCCCCCCGCCATTCGTACTGTCGCAACTCTGAAAGTCTTTTTTTTTGTTGTCCCATCATATGCAAGAACGCCACGAAGGGCGAGCAGAAAAACCACCGCGTCGAAACATTTTTTTCCCTCCCGCGTCCCCCCTTAACCGCCGCACATCGAGGAACGCACGAACGCGACGTCATCACGTAGCTTCTCTCTTTCTCATCTAGCGCCCCCTTTCAACCTCTCGCTATCTTTCTCTGGCTCTCTTTACTTCCCATTTTTTGGAATTTTTCCAGTCGCGCCCAGCATTGTTTCACGGTTTGTCATTGTTGAACTACCAACGGGAGGATCAAGAGAGCGCAAGGGGGAAGGGGGTAGTTTGTGCAAGAGGGGGAGAGTGGAGAGAATACGAGAGGTGAGGGATGACGAAACGTAGCCGCTCGAATGCCGAGGGAGACAGGCCATGAAAAAACAAAGATCCGAAAACTCCACCAAAAAAGAGGTGAAAAAAGATGGGTGAAGGTTTGGAAAAACGGATGGTTTGCTTTGAAAAAAAATGGGAAAATCGTTCGGGACTTCCACGACGGAAAGTCGTGGAAGCGTTGAGTCCACCTTGCGATAAAGAACGAATTAAAACTCTGGTCTTTTTGAACGTCTGGGGGCACCCCCAGTGATTCGGGGGAACTGCCCCCGAAACAGCTTTCGTTTGTCTTGGAGGGCCATCCAGAAATTTGGGAAAGCTGTCACCTGAAAACCATTTTTTTATACTTGGGGATCATTCCCCCAGAGGTTTGGGGCAGTCCCCCAGAGATTTGGGGCATTCCCCCAGAGATATAGAGGTAATCCCCCAGAGGTTTGGGGCAGTCCCCCAGGCATTTGGGGCAATGCCCCAGAGATTTGGGGCAGTCCCCCAGACATTTGGGGCAATCCCCCAGAGATATAGAGGCAATCCCCCAGAGGTTTGGGGCAGTCCCCCAGACATTTGAGGCAATCCCCCAGAGATATAGGGGCAACCTCCCAGAGGTTTGGGGCAATCCCTCAGAGGTATGGGGGCAATCCCCCAGACATTTGGGGAAATCCCCCAGAGGTTTGAGGGACTGCCCCCAAACTATTTTCGTACGTCTGATCTCTTCAGAGATTCGAACCACAATTATCCAACCACTGATACGCGTTCAATCGTAACAATTTCAACGGGTGCGGATTTCATTGAAGAAAAGGAGAGGGACGAGAAAGCGAGGAAAAGGTGGATCGCACGCGTCACCGCAACGAGCGGAAACGAAGACTCCCACATGTGGACACGTACGTTGCTATGAAAAGAAACCTGATGACTGTCGAATGACTGCGGGCGTTATTGATTATCCGGGCATCGTTTTACGGGAAACGAGAGAAAGAGACGGACGGACAGACAGACAGACTTAGGGTCACAAAGGAAACGGAAAGAGAGAAAGAGAGAGATGAAAACGAGTCTCGTGTCTTTTTTCTTATTCTGGTCGAGCTTCTCAACGACTGTGCGTGTTCACAAAGAATTGTATGACTTCCTCCCGATCTCCGATTTACTAGATCTTAAGAGAAACGCATCGGTTTGGCAACCATAAAACTTCACGAAAACCATCGGACGAAATTCCAAACCCCAAAGTGACGCGCTCCTAGTACCAATAAATAAATGCAACGAAGGACTCTTGAAAAATTCGTGTCCGTTTGTGAATCAACAAAAAAAAAGAATTTCGGGTCGTTGATGATTCAGCATAGGCTCGTGAGAGAAGTGCCGAACGAAAAAAAATAAAATAAAAAGCATCGATCGAAGCCATCCGTGCACGTGCTTGTAAAATATGAATATCTCCGAGAGTTCCCTTTGTGATCAATTCTTTTTTCTCTCTACCCCCCCCCCCCAATCCACTATTTTTTTGTTCCGAATATTTTTTTCTACCGTTATTTGTTCATCGATTGCTTCAGCGAGTGAGAGAGAGAGAGAGACAGAAAAAAAACGAAAAAGAAGCGTCAATCGTTTTGGGTTACTATCAATGTATACAGATTGGGGCTATATATGCCTGCCTGTGCGACCATTTCTGAAACGTTCCACAACTCGTCCGCGCGTTTTCGTTTTACGAGCGGTACGATCGCGGGATGAGGAAACGGGAGTTGTTGAGGGGGACCTGGGGGAGGATGAGGGTGTACCAGGTCCGGGTTAAAAGAGGGATGAAATCGGAAGGAAAGGGTGGATCAGAGGAGGGTGGCACACTGCCACGTTGCCAGAGTGCTCTTTCACGCGTGGAGAATGCTTCCCGACGTGCGGTTTGGTGGCCGGCGAACAGCCGCGAGACTAGGGGCTCCGCAGAGCCCAAGCGAAAACAACCCCCCCCCTGCCCTGACGAAACACCGGGAACCTAGTGGATCCCTCCGATGACCGGCAGCATTGTATTCGCCCAAGAGCACAGATATTCCTGCGCGGAATTCGTAAATACGGACTCACCGTAACACAGCCCTGCCGAATCCGTTGTTAGAATTTCGGTGACGAGGCTTTAAACTCTACCCTCCTTCGATTCAAATCCCCAGTACGATTTCACAGTTTTATACCTAAATGAGTATACAGGGTAACCGGAAGTTGGGTCTGCTCCTTCAAAGGAATCGTTCCAGAAGTTGCTTTTTGAAAAAAGTAGGAATCTGGACCACCCCACATGTCGCTACGTTTCTAAACGCACCCTAGGGCAAATTTTATTTGACCGACTCAACTTTGACGTTGAATAACGTTCGACAGATCGAATTTATCGTAAAATGCTAAGAGACTTTTTTTCTAGAGCGTTGAATTCCCTACAAATATCCGTGCCCGCCATTGTTCCACGTCAACCCGTTTCTGAGTTATAAGCTTCTCAGTGCGCGCAGGGGTGGAAATTCTCGCGTGACCACACCGAAAAATCGAGAACCACCATCAATTGGCTGTAAATATTCATACTAACCGTTCACATTTTACACCCACGTCTTATTTCGTCTAGCCAATGATACTGCATATGCAAATTTTGAAAAAAAAATTACGAAAAACCGTCAATTTTTTGTCTTTGATCACCCCAATGTCTACGTTCGTGGGATGCCCAATATCGGATACCCAGGCAGGATGAATACACGCATAGGCCACGGTTTGCTTTGCAGCAACCCGCATCGCCGTGGATTTCCGCGACGGGAGTCTCATTGTATTGCCGATTGCGCTCGCGGAATGGCCGAGCCATTAAATATCCCCGTTGCGTTTATCATTTCGGAGCTTTATGTTTACGTTTAACGGTTACTGCCGGTACGGGGCGGACGGATGAGAGATCCCCCCTTCAATCTCTAACCCCCCCATCTACCCCTAACCCACGTTTCTCCGTTGATCGTTGGGTATATACGGCCGATGGAAGCGCCCTCTTCCATTTTTCGTTCATTTCACCCTGGTCCCTATCGCACCGATCTTTTCTCTCCCTCGCACCTCCAACCCCCCACCCCCATCCCCGGCTAACCGTCGATACCGATTATTTCAGAAAACTAGCCGCGATATCTCCAGTCGTAAATCTATTCGCGGAGGGTACCAGATGAGGGCTGAAGGGAGGGACGGAAACGCCCGGGCATAAGCAGATAACGACGAGTGCGTCGAGACTGACAAAACCTTGGTGGTTAATATCTCGAATTCGTGTTTCACATTGACGAATAACCGACCTCTGTCGATAATAAAGGATTCGGTACTTATTTTTCCTGATGTTCGAACACTTGCTCTTTTCTTTCGTTTTTTATTTTTATTTTAATGTTACTTCTTGACGCAACGATTAATCGATTTTCTTTGTTTGGGTTTGTTTGGCTTGGGTTCAATCTTCAGTTTTCCATACGCATCCCTAGGGTGCAACTTATTGTTTTTTAGTTTTTTTTTGGGTGGGCAATTGTGAATCTCAAAATTGTAGTGAAAATTGGTCAATAGGAATTCTGGAACGTGGTTGTTTGGGTTGTTTTTTTTTTTTATTAATGCCAGATTTTTGGTAACTTCTGTTTTGACATATTTTTACCCCATAGAAACAATTTTTGAATTTTTGATGTTTTTTAAAAATCCTTTATCGATGTATTTCAACACCATAAAAAGCAGGCATTTT
This sequence comes from Ophioninae sp. B BG-2022a, assembly GCA_030522765.1. NCBI lineage: Eukaryota > Metazoa > Arthropoda > Insecta > Hymenoptera > Ichneumonidae > Ophioninae sp. B BG-2022a. The sequence continues at coordinate 11,882 of JAPYZJ010001991.1, forward strand.
TTTAATTCCTTCTTTCCAATTTCTTTTCGGTGTATATTGACTTGATGAAAGTGAAGAATTTTTGGATTTCTGATGTTTGATTTGTCTCAATTCTTTATCGATGTATTTCGAGTCGGCAAAAAAAACGCATTTTTTTATTTTTTAAAGAGATTATATATCGTTTCCGAACGTCGTTGTACCGAGCTCCCATCATTATTTGCTTCTCGATTCTTTCGTATAATGAGGATCCATTTGGGTCGCCGCGATTCCCGGTCAATATTAGCGGTTCCAGGCTCTTTCGAGAAAAGAAGCAGGGGTCGAATCGTTAGATCGTGGTTGCAGCTTTCGAGAGCAACCTCGATCTCGAAAGTGGGCGTCCAGCGTGTTTTTTCGTATTGGCTAATCCACTCGCAACTCTGGTCGTTCGTTTGCCTTCTACTTCGTGGTAAAGCATGGATATCCGGGAAAATACTGCTTTCCTCTGATTCAATATAAGAAACCTGCGTACGTGGTCGGGAACTTGTAAGGGTTGAACGCGATGATTAAGAGGGTTTGTTGTTGGCTCTTGAAGGCACTAGATTTTACTAGATGCTTCGGGTTATTGAACCGTAGATTTTAGGGATAGGGTTATCGGTGGAATATTTGGTTATCACTGGAGTCACTGGAATGAGTGAAATTTTTGGTTATCGCTGGAATTTTAGGTTATCGCTGGAATTTCAGGTTATCGCTGGAATTTTAGGTTATCGCTGGAATTTCAGGTTATCGCTGGAATTTTAGGTTATCGCTGGAATTTTAGGTTATCGCTGAAATTTCAGGTTATCGCTGGAATTTTAGGTTATCGCTAGAATTTTAGGTTATCGCTGGAATTTTAGGTTATCGCTGGAATTTTGGGTTATCGCTGGAATTTTAGGTTATCGCTGGAATTTTAGGTTATCGCTAGAATTTTAGGTTATCGCTGGAATTTTAGGTTATCGCTGAAATTTTAGGTTATCGCTGGAATCACTGGAATCTTTAGTTATCATTGGAATCTTTGGTTATCGCTGGAATCACTGGAATCTTTAGTTATCACTGGAATCTTAAGTTATCACTGGAATCTTTAGTTATCACTTGAATCTTAAGTTATCACTGGAATAGTTGGATATCGCTGGCATCACTGGAATTTTTAGTTATCACGGGAATCTTTAGTTATCACTTGAATCTTAAGTTATCACTGGAATAGTTGGTTATCGCTGGCATCACTGGAATTTTTAGTTATCACGGGAATCTTTAGTTATCACTTGAATCTTAAGTTATCACTGGATTCTTTATTTATCACTGGAATCGTAAGTTATCACTGGAATGTTTAGTTATCACTTGAATCTTAAGTTATCACTGGATTCTTTATTTATCACTGGAATCGTAAGTTATCACTGGAATCTTTAGTTATCACTGGAATATTTGGTTATCGCTGAAATCACTGGATTCATTGAATATGACGAATTATTGTTTGTCACTGGAAACGAAGCTGTATCATTAGCCTGCATCGATTCGTTTCCAACCCTACATTTCGACCACTCTCAGGATCCATACCCATAAAGAAACCATGAGGAAAAAAAAACAACAAAAGGTTCAGCCAAAAATCTTTATGCCCTACGTGATACGCGAAGTTTACGTCTCATGCACGGCAGGGCTGTCACGTTATTCAAATGAACGGTAAAAATCATCCGAGTCAACCCTTACCCCGAGGGGTGAAAACCACCCCCTTGGCTCCACCTACATTGGCTATATTTGAATGAATTTAAAAAACCCCCGTCGTTACATATGGATACGGGTATATATGCTCTCTCGAATTTCCTCCTTTTTATAACCCATATCCACTAGTGAGAGGGACAGAGAGAATGAAAGAAGTCTCCCACCCCCAGGGGGAAGGGGGTGGAAGGGTTTCATCCAGCTCTCATCCACTACACGTTTATTTCTTTTTTCGCTTCATACTCCGTGGCTATAGAACGTTCGGGAAAAAAAAACGTAATATTGTTGCTTCCAAAGAGGGATATAAAGGGGGAGAACCCGAGATAATCCAATTCGTTGAAATTTTATACACACGCGAATACGTACATTTATATACATATATATATATATACATATTTAATTGTATTTAGCGTATTGAGCAAAGCGAGATTCCAAATTGCTATATTTTTGGCTCTTTTTTACCCCACCCCACCCTCACACTTTCAGCAATTTTCTCTCATTCAATTCGAATAGATACGACCCCAATTATCTTGGCTCGTTCAGTTTCTTATTATTTCCTGTTTTTTTTTTTTTCATTCTCGGATTTTTCATTCGTTATTTTTTTAAACGTTTATTTATTTTTTTCTTTCATCTTCTGTTTTTGTTATTTTTATTGGAGAATTAATAGGCACGGAATTTTTTCTTGATGAATTACCCGGCGTGAAAATCACGTTTGTCAGCTTTTTATTGTTATCATTGTTGTCTCGTGATTTTCGTGATAAAGTTTGTTGATTTTGTAATTTTTTTTTGTTTTTTTTTTGCTTTTTTTGCTTTCTCACGTGGAGGCTGCGATGTTTGCATGATCTTTTGACACGATTCATGTGTGTTGGTTCTATGTATCTTAGTTATCAATTTTATGGGCTTACACATATATATATATAAATATATATATACATCGTTTTACATAAATATATATGCATAAACTTTCCTCCCCCTCTCCCTTCTGACAAACACACACGTGAGCTATTATTTTTTTTTATAGGTTTAGTGTACATATATATATATATATACAGATCGTACGATGGATGCACCACGTGGCGTTTGTCCTTCGACAATTGAGACAATTGCTGTGTCCCCAGCGTACACTTAATCCCGTCGTCTGCTAGTTATAATTCCGCCTTCTCGTACTCTCCTTACATACGACGTAATTCTCCCCGCCCTCCCCCCCACCCCCCCCCCCCCCCCTCCCTCCACCTCTTGTGTGTGTCTCTCTCTCTCTCTCTCTGCTTTTATATTACGAAGTAGCTCTCTTCCACGTGGATCTCGAAACGATTGTTGAAACACTCGATTTTCGCTGATTCTCGTTTGAATGGACCAATCGACGTACGACCCTTCGAGAGATGATTTTTTAATTTGTTTTTTTCAAAGGACGACACTTCATTATAAATGAAGTGTCGACCTTGAAAGAATTTTTTAATTTTTCCAAATTTTACTTTATTTGATATTTTTTAAATATTTGAATTATAAATGTTTTCTTATTTTTTTTTTGTTGAGACTCAATAAATTGTTGAACAATTTTCGTTACGATTTTTCTAATCGAAAAAATTAGGATATTTAATAAATAATTATTTTCATTGGGAACTTCGATCTTATTTGCTATTTTGTAGTTTTTACTTCACAATTTCAATGATTTTCAAAAAAATACGTAACATTTCATAATCAAATAAAAACACGAATTTTCATGAAACTGGGTTGAAAATCGTAATGGTATTTCGTACGTAATTAGATTTTCCATTTTGCCCCCTTAAAAGCAGAATATGTAAAACTAACTTTCACCCCCTCCCGCCCCTGCTCGGATAATATTATTGTAAAAACGATCGAATTAAAACGTACCCCTGATTATATCGTATCTCGACCAATAATTCGTATCAACTTGCCATTAATTAATCTCGTATCTCAATGTTTTTGTTGCAGGTGAGTGCGCGATACTTTGGACAACCGTGTTAGGCAAACTGGTTATGAGGGTTGAATTTGATCGAAACCGAGAATCCACCGTGAGTTGAAAAAACCAAATATAGCTCTTCGTTGATTCGTCGATGATTTTTAATTGTTTAAGAAACTTATTTAAAAACAAAGAAACATAAAATTTATTCACGTAAACCATTATACATATATATTTGTTTACGTAAATAAATAAATAAATCTTTTTTGTTTTTCGAGCTGGATAGATATTTCTAACAACAAATTAAAAATATTTAAATAAATAAATATTATATAATATTATTTATTTAAATATTATATATATACATATATATTATATAATAGCTATTATATATTAATTATACAAAGCTATTGAATATACGTTAATTGAGATTTTCAATAATAATGAAAAAACTGAAAGCATAAATCGAAACCGAGTCGCACTAATGTGCACTTAAAGGCTGCATAGCTCCATTAATACGGTATGACGTTAATGGAAAAACCAATCAAAGAGTAATTATCATCACATCCATATATATGCATATGTACATACATATATATATATTTTTTATCTTATATAATCTATAATGCATATATATATATATATATATCTTTTTCCTTTTTATTTTTTCACATAAAAAACAAATATATATATATATATTTATGTATATATGTATATTCTTCAATGTATTAAAAGAATGAAAAAAAAAGAGGTTAAACCTCCTCCGCGCAGTCTATTAATCTGGAATGATTGCTAAGATCTCGCGCACACAAAAAGTAGGGGAACATAATAACGCGGCTATACCGCTGTGGGCGATACGCACGTGCTCGGGATATGGCAAAAGTAAGAATTAGTATTTTTGCTACGATTATTATATATATGTATATGTATATGTATATGTGCAAATAGGATGAGCAACACAGGAATGACGAAACAATTTTTCGACGAATCATTTTTTTTATTTTTGGTGCGATATTTCGTATTTTACGGACGAGTATATATATATATAAATATATATGTATATATATGTATATAATTTTGTATGTATGTATATATCCGTAATATTCTTCGATTCAAGCAGTAGCAAACGTGATTATAGGAAGTCGATAAGAAATGAGTTTCTCGAGACGATTAATCGTTTTAGTTGCGCGGTTAGCGTTTGGATCCTTGGAATTAAACGATTATTTATTGATTTCTTTTTTTCCCTTTTTTTTTCCTTTTTTTTCTTATCTTCGATATCGCGGAGAATAATATTTTTGTAAGTCTGTTTGGGTTCGATCGTTAATAGATCCTCACTTTGGCATTTCTTTTGAAATATTATTTTAACAATATTCAATTTGTTACAATACTTTTTTAAAAATCATGTTTACGGTTTAACAAATTTAGAAATATATATTCGTCGATGAGGCTTTTTTTTTGCTCTTGGCTGATCGAGATTTTTCTAAACGATTAATTTTATTTCGTTCTTTTCCAACCATTCTATTCTTTTCCCATTTTTTTTTTAAATTAGAAAGAACTCATTATGCAAATACTTTTTCCTTTTTTTTACCGTAATTAGAATCAATTTCAATTTTTTTTATCTTGCATTCCCACGCAGCATAAATCTAGCCCTTATTTTTTGTTTACAATTTCGAAGAAAAAAAAATAAAAAATGGACTGGAAACGTTGAAATATTTTACGTCTTGGGAATAAAAGATTCCTCGCGATGGAGGAACGTTGCGCAACGGCATTTGCGTTTTATTATATGCACGTACACACAAATGCATTCATATATATATATATATATATATATATATTTTTTTTTTTTAAGGAAAGAAAAAGATGAAAAAAAATATGTCCCTATACATATATACATATATACCCAAATATATATATTTCCCCCACCCAGTTGGTCACAATGCCTAGAATTTTTCACTTCCCGTTTCCCTCTCGCAATTCTTTCATTTTTCCAACTCCCCCCCCCAACCCTCGCCACCACGGTCACCCATCTCGCCCCCGCGCCGTCATCGTACCCCGTGTGCTCATCGTCTCCCATCCTCGTGTACGTCGCTCTCCGAGACGCGCAATAAAACTTTTATGTATTTATTATTAGAAGATAACAAATGACATTACGAGCTTTGCGCGGGATACACGTTGCGTCACGCGCAGCGCACATAGACAGACAGATGGATTGCACGCGGCTTTACGTGTGTTTCAACGTCGATGTAACCGCTCGGTGCTTGCACGTACGAGACGGTTATTTCCCATCAACTTAGTCGCTCGACTGAATCTCCCGAACGCATAGTTTTGTTGCAAAAGTCCCTAGAAAAAGTTGGTTTTTTTGTTTCGAGAAGTAGAGAGGAAAAGAGAAAAAAGGATTTTTGTTTGAGGTGGTTTTTTTTTAAGTAAAATTGTTTTTAAGGAAGTGGTACTTTTTCACTGACTTTTCCATGGACTTTTCCATTGACGAGCATTACTGAAGGTCTGCGTTTCCACGATAACAAAAAAAAAAGTTTAAACCCCGAGGGATTTCGTTTTTTCGTTGGCTGAAACTAGGGGAACTTAGGGTTGGTGGAAAATTGAATTTAGGGATATCTGGGTTTATTGGGAAACTTGGAGGAGAATTGGGAAAGCCTAGGATTGGGTGGGAACGTAGGTGTGATCCAGAGGAATCTGGGGTTTGTGGGCAACCTAGGGGAGATCTAAGGGGACCTGGGGAACCTAGACGAGATCTAGGGGAACCTATAGGAGACTTAGGATTTTCTAGAGAAGACTTAGGAGAACTTAGACGAGACCTAGGGGAACCTAGATGACCCTAGACGAGACCTAGGGGAACCTAGATGACCATAGACGAGACCTAAGGGAACCTAGATGACCCTAGACGACACCTAGGGGAATCTAGATGACCCTAGACGAAACCTAGGGGAACCTAGATGACCCTAGACGAGACCTAGGGGAACCTAGATGACCCTAGACGAGACCTAGGAAAACCTAGATGACCCTAGATGAGACCTAGGGGAATCTAGATGACCCTAGATGAGACCTAGGGGAATCTAGATGACCCTAGACGAGACCTAGGGGAACCTAGATGACCCTAGACGAGACCTAGGGGAACCTAGATGATCCTAGACGAGACTTCGATAATCCAGAAGGAATCTAGGGGAGTCTAGTGTTAGGAAATAAAAACTAGACCGAACGTAGTCACGAAGAGTCATTAAAAATCCAGCGTACTTCCGATTGTCACTACAAAGATAGAAAAATTTTATTTTTCACTAGAACAACCAGGTAAATCCTAGTTTTCACTAGGAAGCCTGATAAATTCTCGCAAGAAGAAAAAAAAACATAACGGGAAATAAGAAAAAAATCATTCAGACCAAGGTTGGCGGAATAGAGGAAAGGGGAGGCAAATGGAGATCAATACGCGCGTTTGTTTACTTAACATACTTTATTTTACATGTACGGGTGAGACGATATATAAATATATAAACATATAAACATATATATATATTAATATATATATGTTCACATACACGCACACGAGTATAATTACGTCATTAACGCCGACACGTGAAACGAAGCGAATTGACGTCGTATAACGATTAGTGAGAAATAGGTGGCTTTATTACATTATCATTGTTATTATACATACACGTATATATACGTAAATATTTATGTATGTACGAATACACTGTTTGCATCGTTGCGCTCGTGTACAACGGGGTCAAATAATGAAAGGCCAAGTGTGTCTCTGCGCGTCGCTCTTGTACTATCAGTCGTGGTGGGTATGAGCGTTCGAATTTGAAAAAAAAATGAACGAAAACAAAAAAAAGTTTCGCGGATGGATAAAAAGTTCGAAAGATTTTTCATTTTCATTGAATCGAATCGAACGATTAAAGACGACTAAACAACATTTAGACGTTGTTTTGTTTGGGTTTGTTTGGATTATTATTATAACCCAAACAAACACAAACAACGTTTACACGTTGTTTTTCTTGGGTTCGTCTGTTTGGGTTTGTTTGTTTGGGTTTAGTTGGGTTTATTATTATATTATTTTTTATTATTTATTTGATTTTATTATTATTTATTTTATTATTATTTTAGTTTATTATTATTATTTGGGTTTATAATAATAATAATAATAATTTATTATAACCCAAACAAACCCAAACAAACATAACAACGTTTACACGCTGTTTTGCTTGGGTTTCTCTGTTTGGGTTTATCTGGATTATTATTATAACCGAAACAAACCCAAACAAGCGAAACAACGTTTACACGGTGTTTTGCTTGGATTCGTCTGTTTGGGTTTGTTTGTTTGGGTTCATTTGGATTATTATTGTAACCCAAACAAATAAAAAAAACATTTACACGTTGTTTTGTTTGGGTTCGTTTGGGTTAGGGTTGGGAGCTAATCATCAACACCCAACCCCATAAAAACCCCATAAAGACTGGGCCAAACCGTACTTTTAGTTCCAAGGCTGTTTCATCTTTCCCCGTAAATTATTTGGGATTTTACGTTGTACAATGGGAAAATTGAGTCTGGAGGTTCAACGGATGACAATTATGCGACGGTTGGATTGAATTTTCGTATCTAAAACGAACGAACGAAAAGAAGGTTTGCGCGCGCGCAACATTTCTCGATTAGTTAACTCGATTGAGTTATCGCATTAATTTATTGGGGTCTATTGTATTTATTCGTTAGTTTTACATGTTTGAACGCGTCTACGTCGAAATTATGGCGACGGTTTTTCATTTGCCTGATAGAGAATAGGTAGGGTATCCTCACTCGCTCTTCTAGCCAGTTCTTACGGCGACGCCTCTCAAGCCTTAATTGTCACGTCGCTAGAGACCGCTAATAATTCACCTACCGGAATAATTTTGCGTCTGACGATGATGTCTAGATTCGATTAAGTTTAACTTTCGTAATGTATATCTCGACTTTGCGGATATTATTATGAGCCCCGAGACTTTGCGCGTCTTTGCTCCACGATTCAATATTTTCCTGACGAATCCCCTGTGTGTCTCCGTGTAGATATGTATTTCATACCGTTCCAATTAATACCGAGGGTCGATTCCATCAACGAAATCAATAATTATTCGGTTTACGGTTTTAGCCTTTTTTTTTTGTAATCCAAATCTTGTTTACGATTCATCATTCAAGATTTCAAGTCGAAGATTTTTTTTTGCGCGGACTTTGGGGACAAATTTAACGACGAGCGGATTTTAGAATGAGCTAATTTTAGTACCTGCGAATTGGGGAACGAAGAAAATTTTAACGAGTGTGGGTTTTAGGTTTAACGAGATTTAGAGAATGAGCCAATTTTGGGATGAGGATATTTTAGGATTGACGAATTTTAGAATGAGGAAATTCTAGGATTTACAAATTTTAGAATTAACACATTTTTAGAATAGCCAAATTTTTAGATTGAGCGAATTTTAGAATGGGCAAATTTTTATAATGAGGGAAATTTCAGGCTGAGGGAATTTCAGAACTGGCAAATATCTAGGATGAGCATATTTTAGGATTGACGAATTTTAGAATGAGGTAATTCTAGGATTAACAAATTTTAGATTTAACACATTTTTAGAATAGCCAAATTTTTAGATTGAACGAATTTTAGAATGGGCAAATTTTTATAATGAGGGAATTTCAGGCTGAGGGAATTTCAGAACGGGCAAATATCTAGGATGAGCATATTTTAGGATTGACGAATTTTAGAATGAGAAAATTCTAGGATTAACAAATTTTAGAATTAACAAATTGGTAGATTGAGCGAATTTTCAGAATGAGGAAATTTTAAGCTGAGGCAATTTCAAAACGGGCGAATATCTAGGATGAGCAAATTTCATAATGATCGAATTTTAGAGCTGGCAAATATTTAGGACAAGCAAATTTTAGAATACGACAATTTTGGGATGAACAAATTTTCCAGGACGAGCGAATTTCAAGCTTCAAGAATTCTAGAATAGATAAATTATGGGGATGAGCAAATTTTAGGATTGAAGAATTTTAGTATTAAAGAATTCTAAAACGAGTAAATTTTACGATGCTCAAATTATAGAATCCGCGAATCAACGAATGGTCAAATATTTCCCATTCACGAATTTTCGTACTAAATAATTGAAGAATAATCAAATTTTATTTCGATTGAATCAGATCGATTTCAATTTTAGATTCAAGGCTACCAAAATAAAAAAAATTGAGAAACTTCGTAAACCGAACAATTTCGACTAAAATACCATTGGTGGGGACATGATCCCTGAGGGATCGTGGTGTAGGTATGGATGTGAATCGTGACTTCGTATTATTATATTTATAGGATATATATAATAGTTGCGTATGTTTTGTTGGTTGTCGGAAGCGATCGTTATCGTGATTCTAAAAAATTCAGCGTCTTAACCCTCCCCTTCCTGAACCCCCTCCCTACTTCCCTTCATGCTCCTTCTCTCTCCTCGGTATTTTCCAACGTTAGAACATAACGCAGTGTCGCAATATTATTTTTAATAATGCCCCCACGTGCCTCGTGACGGTACAGGAAAGAAAAAAGCGAGAGAGAGAGAGAGAGAGAGAGAGAGAGAGAGAGAGAGAGAGAGAGAATAAGGAGGAGAATTACAAGCAGAGGAGCCCCCCCCCCCTGTCTCCGTCACCGCGCCCTGCCGTTACATTACGCGGTAAATAATAAACGTTTGCAAGGCCTTGGAAGTTATTATACAATATATACGTTCGTATACGCCCGATGCCATTACGGGTATCGTATATTATTAATGCAGTGACGCTCAGCCGGTAGTTTACACTGCCAAGGCAATGGACGAATGCTCATCGTTTATTTTCTCTTTCAATTATTTTTAATTTTACATTATTTATAATTTTTATATTATTGTTGTTATTGTTATTATTATTTATATGGTGGTGAAAAAGAGGAAAAGAGTTCGTTCCATACCATGGGCGTTTTTGTTGCGAAAGGAATTTTATTATTTGGATTATTTGTATTATTATTATTATTATTATTATTATTATTTATATCGTGGTGAAAAGGAGGAAAAGTCCGTTTCAGACCATGGACGATTTCGTCGCGAAAGAAATTTATTATTATTATTTTTTTTATTATTAATAAATTATTTATTTTCTGTTTGGGTTATAAATTAATTATCTAATAAAATGTGTAATATGCATAGAATATTTCTACATGATCTGCATTAATTTCGTAAACCCAAACGATGGTTGATTATCACTGGGGACAACGATAATTTATTTTTTTATTGTTGTGGGGTTTTTTTAAGTTCGTTTTTTTTTCTATTTATTATGTATATATCTATTTGTGTAAAATATTGATATTTATTTTTTTGTAGATGTTTTTTTTTATTAATAGTAGTTTTTGTAGAAGTTTTTTTTAATAACGAACCCTAACAAACTCGTATTTTGTTTATACAAAATCGAAATATTCTTATCGGTGAGCACGATAATAAATTTGTTTTTTTTTTTTTTCATTTTTTAGTAGACATTTGAATATTTATTATAAATCAGATATATATAAATGCAAATTAATGCATATCATTATTTATTCTCAACAATAACTCAGTACGAATATAATATACGTGAAAATTACAAATATTAATACATTTACGGTTTGCATTAATTTCTCAAATCGAAAATTCTCGCGACTCGCTCGTGGGCAATAAAAAAACGGCAATAAAAAAAATGAATGAAATTAAGTGAAAAAAAAAAAACACGAAAGAACAGAGACCCACACTTCGCAAAGTGCGATTGAACGAAAAAAAAAAAAAAAAAAAAAACGAAGGGAAAGAAAAAAAAAATTGCGAACCGCTATTTGGGGGCGATTTTTTTTTTGGCGTTCCTTCGGGCGGCGCTCTTAATGGGCTTTTAATCTTTGAGAATAACCGTGGCATGCATCGCCGCTTATATTCGCCGCTTCGAGCTTTTGTTCGTTGGAAAAAGGACGGTCGTGCGGGGGAGGGTACGAAATGGGGACGAAAAAATGAATTATCGAAACGAGGCGAAAAATAATTGGATAATTAAAAACTCATTAAAAAGCATGAAAATGAATTGTGTAAAAAGCCACCATTTTAATTATTTAAAAAACGGCTAAATATTCATAAATGAAAATAAAAATAAATATAAATAAAAATAAAAATATTTCAAAAATTAAAAAATAAACAAATAAAAATATGAATAAATAAAAAGAAAATTATATTTTTGGATTTTCGTGTTTTGGATTTAAATAGAAATATATGTATAAAAAAATTAAAAAATTAACATACAAAAATTAAAATAAATAAAAATATAAACAAATAAATATATATGAATTAATAAAAAAGTAAATAAATAACAAATTAATTAATAAAACCAAACGAATAAAAATATGAACAAAGAAAAATATGAATAAATAAAAATATGAATAAATTAAAGCAAAAAAAAATTTAAAAAAAAACAAAAATTTATAGAAGCTGCGATTTCGTATTTTTCTCGTGGAGAAACGGTATTCGTATTGATGTACCTGTCGCGGGCAACGAATATATCTTTGTCATCTTGCGTAGCGTCGAGCCTCGCGAACGAGGCCTCGATAAACATATAGAAAAGCGCAATTCACGCGTAAAATTAAAAGCAATGATAATTTTTCGTTGGGTGGCAGTACGGGGGCAGGGGGGAGGGGGGTGGGACGTTCAGAGGGAGGGGCGGGGGAGGTGAGCCGTACTAGCTTAATTGCGCAGTTATTTTGTTGAGATAAGCTGCGAGTACTGTATGTATGATTATTATATGTACGTGTAGCATTGTCGATGTACATACGTATACACACGTGTGTTATACGAGTGCATAAGATCGTTTAGCACATCGTGTATAGAGAGTATATATATATTATATAGAAACAGAGAGAGAAAGAGATATGGACGTGTGTGTGCATATACAGGGTGACTCAGGAGTAACGAAACATCGTTGTATACAGGGTGGACCATGAAACGTGTGCACCACCACTTTTACGACCGAAATATGCGTTGCACAAAAAAATGTTTTATACAAAAGCTACATGGTTTACAAGGCTACACTACGTGGTGAATTAATTTTTTTTATAGGTACAGGCACTTCAAAGATTCGAAGGTCAACTTTGTTTTTTCATATGGAATGCTATATTTTTTTTAGTGTAATGTGGTAGAGTATCGAATTCTGAGTATAAAAGTATAGACCTTTGTTAGCCCTAGAGTTAATAGGTAACGAGTAATTTCACTTTATTGTTATGTATACTTTTTTTTTCGATTTTTTTCGTGTCTTCGATTTGTCTTCGGTAGGAAAGTGGGATTCGATACTTACCACGTCAGGCTACCCCTGATTAATACTTGATTGAAAATTCGATAAAGTAGTCGCCTACTTTTGAGACACCCTGTAGGAGTATCTTCCTCTTCGTTTCTTCGGGCATCCAGCAAATAGAGATTAGGTCAATTATTATACACGTTACAGCCGCAAAAAAAACGAACAGATAGAGGAACTTAACTTTTATATCAATATTTATTATATACGATAAGATTAAGGCGGTTGAAAGGGGCTCAAAGTGGAGCCAAGAGGAAGGGGATGCCCGACGAGACGAGGGGGGAGAGGGAAATTTGTTAATGCTCGACTTTCTGTATTTATATTGTTGCGTCATTCTCACGACGAGCCTCATCGGCGCGACGGAGCGTCGCGCACTCGAACTCACTGCTTTGTATGGAATAAAACACGAGTGCGGTTCTCATTCGAGCGCATCCCGTGCCAATGTTCACACTTGTTTCAGCGGAATTTTTTAGAATCCGCCAATTTTGGGATTTGGGTATTTTTCGACGAACGGATTTTAAGGTTGGCGAATTTTAGAATTGAGGGATTTTAGAATTTAAGAATCTGCGAATGAGCGAATTTTAGGAGTAAAGTATTTAAAAGTAGGTGAATTTTAGATTCGAAGAATTTTAGAATGAGCGAATTTTAGATTTGAAGAATTTTAGAATGAGCAAATTTTACGATTAACGAATTTTAGGACGACCGAATTTTACGATTGAAGAATTATTAGATGACGGAGTTTTAGAATTACAGAATTTTAGAACGAGCAAATTTTAGGATTGAAGAATTTTAGAATGAGCGAATTTTACGAGTAACGAATTTTAGGACGTCCGAATTTTACGATTGAAGAGTTTTTTAATGAACGAATTTTAGAATTACAGAATTTTCGAACGAGCAAATTTTAGGGTTGAAGAATTTTAGAATGAGCCAATTTTGAGGATTAACAAATTTTAGAATAGGCGAATTTCAGAATTAAAAAATTTCGGAACAAGCAAATTTTAGGATTGAAGTAATTTTATAATAAGAAAATTTTCAAAATCATAGAATTTTAGAATGATCAAATTTTCAGGCGAGCAAATTTCAGCATTAAAGATTTTTTTATTCTCGATCACTCCAATATTTACGTAATATTTTTAAATATAAAAACACACAACAAAAAAAATTGTATTTTTTCAATTTTTTGTATTTTCGATAACTCGAATGTTCACATAGTCCGAAAGACGAAACAAAAACCAGTTACTGAGAACCCGTGACCAAGGATTCCTTTTCTCTCGATTTTATATTGCTTTTATTTCTTTATTGTGAAAATAAAATTATTGCGCAAGAAAATGACTCGGTGTTCACGATACGAGCGCATGAGAGACGTCGCGTCGTACCATTATTATTAATAAACCGTACGCTCGGTATTATTGCGAGAAAACTATATTCACGACTAGAGAGAGAGAGAGAGAGAGAGAGAGAGAGAGAGAGAGAGAGAGGATACGTGGCGACGATCATTTTTTTTTCTCGCTTCCTTTGTCTTTTATTTTTATTTTTTATTATCTCATTCGCTTCTTCGGTGTGTCTGGCAATAATTACCTCTTGTACTTACGGATGCAAGTGGAAACGGGCGTTTACGAGGCTCTGCCGATTTTATCGTCAATGGAAAATAACCCGAGACGTGTTTTTCATCAATAAGAACATAAATATTCGAAAAACACACATTGGCTTCGTTGCCTTCCTCCATTGGCTGAAACGTTAATATTCGAAAAACACAATTGGCCTCGTTGCTTTTCTCGATTGGCTGAAACCTTCACGAAAACGCTGCTCTCGATTTTCATCCTGAAAATTTCAAAATTCATGCTCAGATTTTATACCATTTTCCTTGGACCGAAATGTTTTCACAAAGTAAAAAAAAAGAATTTTTTAACGTTCAAAATTCAATAAAAAAAATTATTAGATTAAAAAAAATTCAATTAAAACAAAAATTCAATCTTTACTGGACTAATAAAATAATAATCAATTTTAACTCAATTAATATAATCATAATAATTAGGTATCTCTATTACTATATATAATAATAATAATAATATATTATATCAATACGTAATCAAATATCTATACAAAAAAAGTAACCATAGAAATCGTATTTCCATTTCAGTAACATTCAATCCTCTCTGAAATTAAATCCTACAAAATTACAATGAAATATAAATATTAAATTACACTTGAATAATTTGAAATTACGTATTAACTTATTCGACTTATCGTATCCTTACGACTGTCGACATTGCGATTCATGAGAATAATAAAAATCAACACAAAAAAGATTGAAAAAATGCAAAAAAGAAAAGAATTAAGAAAAAAAAACAAAAAAAAAAAGAACGGGAATAATTCGACGAGAAACGTCGTACCTATATCCGCATTTCGCAAAACATATGTATACATATATATACCGGTATAAAACATATTTATCGCGTTCAAATGTGGTATAATAAGACATTATATATACATATGTGATATAAATATGTACATATACATATATAAAAATATACAATTATTTATATATATATATATATCTCCATATATCATTTTTTATTTATATCGATATATATATATATATATATATATGTGCAAACCGGGCTAGAAAGTCGATTGGATACCGACCTCCTTGTGCGAAAAAAAATAAGCTACCTCATTCACTACCAGCGAGGAGGAAACGGTCAGAAGTGTGACGGGGCGAGGGGCTTGTGTGAGTGAAAAAAAAGGAGGGAGAAAGATGATCGAAGAAATAAAAAGAGAAAATAATAAAAAAAGGAATAAACTCGCGGTATATAATATTCAGGGGGGGGGAGGGAGATAGAGATGAAAAAAGATGAAGGAAACGCCGAGAGAGAGCGTTTGTGTGTGTGCTTGTATGTATTTATATGAAATTAAATATACGATACATTATTCATTTAAAGTTCTTTCTACTTGCTCGCACGGTTGATCGTACTGTATTCGTGTCTCAGGTATTGTACGTACTTTATGGCGTGTACTGGGGATAATACAACGTTTACTGTATATACGGTTCGATGTACCGCGTTTTAGATGTATATTTATATTCATGTGTACAGGTTCGATCAAAAGTATTAGGAAACATAACCTCTAATGTTTCTTCCGGACAAAAAATTGTATATCTCAGCGAGGAAGAATCCTTAGTGAATTTGGTAAAGGGCGTTTTGAAGAGAAGGATATTGGCTTCGTTTTCCTTTTTCATTTTAATTTTTGCGATTTTTTTTGCGGACGGTACGATACTTTGAAAATTATGACTAGTGAGGATTTTCGCAATTTACGTAGTCGGACAGCTGGACTTTGACCAAGTCCGGATTTCGCTATTTAACTATGAGATATTTGCAGAAGACTTAGGCTACATCGGTTTCGTTATATTTTCAAAATTTTCCGATTTTTTTTGTAACCCGTACGGCATTTTGAAAATTACGCGTTTTTCACAATTTTATCATTTGAACAAAATCCCGCATTTTTTTCAAAAACAAACTTCCTAATTCAGCGTTTTCTTCAACAATTCCAAAACAATTAACAAAAAAAATTGATTTTTAGGTTAGAAACTTATCAATCCGTACATTATCATTTCCTGCTAATTCTAACCTCGTTTCTTCGTTAAAAAAACCAAACAAAAGCTACCAATATCGACTCAAAACTACCCCAAACAACCCCAACCGTCAAAAAGTCCATTTTTAGGTTAGAAATTTCTACATCCCTCAAAAGAATTCCACTAAATTGTCTACCTTTGAAATCTGGGAGTCGGTACGATACCGGATGATGCGATGTGCGAATCATG
Source organism: Ophioninae sp. B BG-2022a (assembly GCA_030522765.1). Classification (NCBI taxonomy): domain Eukaryota; kingdom Metazoa; phylum Arthropoda; class Insecta; order Hymenoptera; family Ichneumonidae; species Ophioninae sp. B BG-2022a. The sequence goes on from JAPYZJ010001991.1 coordinate 28,670, forward strand.
ATGGCCCAGGTGCCCCATATCCCCAACCCCCAATCCCCCCCCCCCTTCCCCCAATATTCGTCCCATTGGGGTCCCTCGGATCCGGCGTTTGCGGCTCCGGTTTCATTGTTCAACTTATCGGCCGTTGCCACGTGCTTTACATAATGGCCCTGTTGAAAACGCGGTTTAACGATATCTAAACACACGAGTTGGCGCCTGGGTCGAGTTTCGACGCGCGTGGAGGCGGGGGGGGGGGGGGATGAAAACGACGAAGTAACGCTCAGGGTTGGAGATTTAAATAGTGGCAGAAGCGAGAGTACCGTAGGTAGGAAGCCAGAAATGGTTGGGTGAACGTTAAGGGGTGTGGGGTGGGGTGGGGTAGGGTGGGGTAGGGTGGGGGTATTGGGGGAGTCATCGGGGGCGTTTTGGGAGCTTGGATCAGTGCTTTCGTGGCGCAGCCGGAGAGGGGGGGGGGTTGAGGTCGAATTCCACCGAATGAATCGTCGGAAAAGCGTGGGTAGAAAGTCCAAATGAATCGAATCAAGCTGCGTTTCGGGAAAACGCCGCTTTCCCGCGATATAAACCCGGAGTGGTAACGGCCGATCCAATATACAAAAGTATACGCCTACTGGTGTCGTTCGAATAGATCGCGCTATTGGAATTTTTGGTATTTTTGGTTTTGTTTATATTTATTTTCTTGTTTTTTTTGGTTTTTTTTTAAAAGACATGAATATTTGGGGGGGGCTGGTTCGTTAAAATTGTTTTTTTGGGTTTTGAAAATATTTGTTTTCTTTTTTTTGGTTTGGTAAAAAAAAACTTGAAAAATGGGCGGAGAAGGTGGTTCATTAATACTATTTTTTTTTTTCAAAAATGTTTGAAACAATTTTTTTTTGTTTTTATTTTGTTTTTTTACATTGGTTTTTTTTGTTTCGTAAAAGAAAACACGAAAATTGAGCGGGGGAGCTGGTTCATTAATACTATTTTTTTTTTTTTTTAAATGTTGCAAACAATTTTTTTTTGTTTTTCTTTTGTTTTTTTAAATATTTGTTTTTTTTTGTTTCATAAAAGAAAACACAAAAATTTGGGGGGGGGGGTGGTTAATTAATACTGATTTTTTTTGTTTCAAAAATTTCAATTTTTTGTTTCGTTTTCGTAAAAGAAAACACAAAATTTGTTGGGGTGGAGGGAGAGAGCTAATTTTATGAATACTCCCTTCGCAGTAGTCGAATTCCAATCTTCGAAATGGAATATGATAAATTAAAAAAAAATTGTTTCAAAAATTGTTAATGGAGTGAAATTTAAACAAAAAAATAATTCTTGTAAAATAAAAAAAATGACAAATGAAGGAATATGGAATCTTAAATTTGCGGTAGTAAATATTAATTTACAATGTTTCTCAATGCGTGGTGGTTCCCCAGGAAGCTCGGTGGGTAAAAAGTATGCACACGTGGAGGCACGCGCTGAACGCAAAAGCCACACACGCGAGGGGTCGGAATGATGAGAGAAAACCGCGAATTCGGAGAGCTGCAAGAGACAGATACGCGGATGCCTTAATACGTTATGCATGAATCAATTATACATTGCTGCTCATGAGTTTTAATGTCGCATAGTCAATACGCAACCTGACGCTTCTTCATATATATAAATATATATTTACTGATGCAAATACATATACATTTATATATATATTTGTAAATGTACGTATTTAATAGATATTAATTAATTAATCAATATTTTTCGTGAAAAATTAAGTCACTGATTTTGAAATAATTTTCAGGATCTATAAAATCGAAAATTTTCAGCTGATTACGAATATCATCGAATTTCCGTCGAAAGGACTGCAGACAGCAAAAAAAATCGTGTTTTTAGAAGTTTTTTACGATTTTTTCATGGAAATTTTGAGTTTTGGGGGAAATTAATGGTTGATTCGTGCTCAGGGGATAAAATTACATCGAAATGAACCAATTAAAAAAATATAAAAAATGCAAAAATTTTTGGGATTTTTGGGGAAAATGAGTTTTTTTACTAAATCATCGATAACTTTTTTTCCTTTAGGGTTTGGCACTCCAGGCTGTGCTCAATCTCTTCGTTATGATTTTCTCTTCAAAATGCTTTTTTTTAAATTCAAATCCGATGATTTTTCGATTTTTGGCAGAATTTCAAAGTTGGA
>JAPYZJ010001992.1:0-87689 GCA_030522765.1 Ophioninae sp. B BG-2022a
GGCGGCGGCGGCGGCGGCGGCGGCGGCGGCGGCGGCGGCGGCGGCGACGACATGGCGCTCGATGACTCTTGCATCATACCCCTCTTACCGGACGACGCGGCGTGCGACGACGAGCCTCGAATGCCCGTCTCCCCGATGGAGGGAAACTGCCTCACGAAAATCTTGAACGACACCTTGCCCATTACGGATCTCGACATGCTCGAGACTTCCGGAACCGAAATTATCGACAAAACGAACGGCGAGGATGACGTCTGGGGCCAGGTTCGACGAATGGACAAGGATTACGAGGCTCCGAGCGACACGTTCGATTCGGAGGCTAATAAATATCCCGCGAAACCGACGACGAGCACCCTTGTTGCCCCACCGACGGAGGAACCGTCGGAGCGAGTACCGGACCTTTGCGAGTCGCGACGGGACGACGGACGACCCGGCGAGGGCGGCTCTCTCGAGGAGACGGGCCATCCGCCGGAAATGACGAGTCCATCGGAAACTACGAACCCACCGGAAACGATAAATCCGCAGGAGACGATTAATCCCCCGGAAAGGATAAATCCATGGGAAAAGACAAATCTACCGGAAAGTAAAGTTTCACTCGAGCCGCGAGAATCCGGGGATTCGCGAGAGTCGTCGAAAACGGAGACGAATCACCGCGTCGACTCTAACCTTGAAATCCAAGTGGCCGACTTGAACGTCAAGATTCACGACGACACGGAGAAGCTTAGAAGCAACGACGGAACGAGGAAGAAGAGGAGGAAGAGGAAGAAGAAGAAGAAGAAGAAGAAGAAGAAGGAATCTCTGGTCGAGGGGCTCGACGCGATCGAGATTAAGATCAATTTGTCACGGGGCGATGTACTTCGAATGATGAGCAAGAAGACGGAGGGAGAATTGGAGGTGGAAGGAGCGGAGGAGGATACGAGCGAGAGGAAGAGACGAGGCGACCGGGGCGACGGGGGCAACGGGGGCGACGGGGGCGGCGGTGGCGCGGTATGTTCGGGAAAAATACGCGGTCGAAGGCGTCGCCGGTCGATGCCCGAGTCGTTGGACGAGTTCGACCGGTTCGAGTCGAAACGAACGAGGCGGCGAATCAACGAGGAGGATCACGGTTCCTTAAAAAGGCTACCGAAGCATCGAAGAAATCGCAAAGTTCGAAGATCGATGGACGACAAGCTGTTGCTGATAAACGAGGCCCGTTCCATCCGAGAAGACTCGACCTCCTCGAGCGCCGAAACCTGCCGAGATTTCCACGATCCGAAATTTCCAAAGTTTCCGGATTCCCGGATGAGCGCATCAACGACCAAAGATAACGATAATCCTCGTTGGGAGAAGGAGAATATGAAATCAGCGAGGAAGAATACGAACGCTCGTTTGGATCCTTCCAAAGTCGAGGATCCTCGTCGTCCGGCGAGTCCTACCTACGATTCGTCGGTGGATTATTCCTCGACTGTGGACTTTGACAATTTCGACGTGGCACCGCCGAATCGCTCGAGCCGCGACAACGTCGGCCTGGAAAAATCGAGAGTGTCGGACGCGTCGCGTAACGCGAGGAAAAACTTGAAAGGAAGATGCGAAACCTCGGGGAACGAGACGAGCGTCGTCGCGGGCCGTTTCGACGATTCGTCCCACTGTGACGCCTTGGAGAGAAATCTCAATACAGTTCCTATATACACGACCAAAGATGGTAGAATAACGTACAGTCCTAATCGTAATTATACTTACAGAGCATTGATGATGGAAGCGAGACAACGAGAAAAGCGTTCGCCCGGCGCAACGAGGAGCCGTAACGCCCGAGTAAGATCGGGAAATTCCTGTCGCGAGGCCAACTCGCGAAAGAAATTATTCAAGACGTCCGGGAGAAGAGTCGAGGAGAAGAAATGCCGCGATTCGACGATTCAATCGAGACGAACGTCCGAGTCGTCGAAGCGGGATTTTTTCAAACTCGCGAACGAGAGAACGCGCGTCGGATCGAGAAAGTACGAGAGCGCTCGAGGCGAGGCTGCGCCCGAATCAAGATTGCCAACGGAACTCGCGGAGGCTCGAAGAAGCGAGGAAAGTTCGAAGGAGGATTCGATCGAGCCGCGCTCGATCGGCAGGCTCGCGTCGTCTTCGGAAAGACGCGCCCGCGAGCGGGCACCGGACGTTCCGACGGCAGACTCGAGAGCATCGATACTCGATCATCCTCCGTCGGAGATGAACATTGAAAAATCACGAAACAACTCGTTGAGCTCGAGGAGCGACGAAGCGACGGGCAGAGTTTCGTCGACGAGTCCGGACGGAGGTTGCGTCGAGCGGCAAGATTCATCGGCGTTGAGCCTTGCCGATAAAAAATCGAGTCAGTCTCGAGAGTTTGAACGGACGGGAAGAACGGAAAAGGGTCTAACGGAGGATCGCGCGAGGGAGTCGGCGGCGAGCGAGAGTCGCGACACGAGCTCGAGGTTCTTTCGCGAGAACTGTCGAGCTCCGGGGGGAGAAACGATCCCTGTTATGGCCAGCCCGTCGACGAGAAACGAGCGCAGGCTCCTCGAGAAACGAGGGCAGATCTGGGAGCTCGAGTGTCAGGCGGCTCTGTCCGACAGCGGTTTGGAGTCATCGACGACGTACATCGAGGCTAGCAAAGAATCGAGCAAGACACTCGAGTGGAAGAACACTTTCGTCGACAGAGTCGAAATCTCGAAATGTCTATTCTCCGTGTCCCGGGAGGAGAAAAGAGAGATCCCCGATACGCGTCGATGCGTCGAGACGATGGATTCGATGAGGCCCAATCGGGAGGAAGAGTCGCGCCGAGACATCCGGCCCGACGACAAAGTTATTCCCGAAATGTTCAACGAGCTCGAAATAACCGAAACGAACGAGATCGTTGAGCGTGTCGAGCTCGCCGTTGGGTCTCGCGACTTTGACGAGCCGGCCGCTACAGAGAAGCCAAAGAAGGACGAGGCGAATAATAATGGAACCGAGATATCGAACGAATCGTCCGAGTCGTCGTTTCGACGTTGCGCATCCAACGACGCGGCTGAATCGACGGGTCCGTTGTCGGCGATAGCCGAGGAGACGTCCGATCGGTCGAGGAAGATCCGCGAGCCGTCGTCGTACGAGCCAGCCTACGACGAGAGCGATAAACTTGCCGAGCAGGAGGAGCAGGAGGAGGAGGAGGAGGAGGAGGAGGAGGAGAAGGTTGACGAGGCCAACACCGTCGGCTCGGACGTCTCTCGACCCGCGTGCAACGACGATTCTCCGATCGATGCTTGGACGAGTTTTACAACGAGCGGCAAGCTTCCGGAAGCGTCGAACGCCGAGTCGTCGGGACCGAGCGGAACCCTCCCCCAGTTGGAGGACACCTCGACGAGATTCGCGAGCGAATCTATGGACTTTAACGACCTTTACGGAGGAGCGAACGATGAAAATTCCGCGTTCTCGAGTAATCGGACCAACGACGCGACGGGACGGGATTTTTTCGCGTCGAGGCTCGACGAGAACGCGGTAGATCCGAGCGGCGTCGATTCCTCGAGGAAAAGCGACGACTCGGAGCGCAGCAAAGACTCACGGAAAGCTCCAATTTTGACTTTTTCCGGGCAGATACAGAGCGACTCGAGTCTGATCGATGCTTCGTCGAAAAGTCCGCCCGATCTGACCGACGAAAAGAACGAGGCCTCGACGAGGAGAATCCCGACGATGGAAATTATCGAGGAATCCTTGATCGTGGAGCGGCCGAGTGTCATCGAGGACCGGACGAATTTCATCCGAGAGACGAGGAACCCGGAAGGAGAGCCTTCCCACCCGAAGATACCCAAAATGATAATAAGGAACATCAGATCTCGTCCGGGTACTCCGAGCACCCTCGAGGATCGAGACAAACTCGCAGAGACTTTGAGTCCGAAAATCCTTTCGGATTTCGAGAAAAAAGGAGAAACGCGCGAAATCTCGAAAATTCCAAAGATGAAGATCAAGCTCGAGGACAATCGGTTGCCCAGAATGATCCTCGAGAAATCCTCGAGGCGCGACGACGAAAGGACCAAGAGTCAAAAAGTGTGCGAATCCTCGAGCGGTCGTTCTCCGGGTTTGAGCGAAAAGTTGCCGCTCCTTGGTAAATTGTCGCGAAAGTCTGGGGATAAGGAGAGCCGAGAGTCTCGCGAGAACACGGGCAACAGCTGCGGCTCGTACAAATTCACGTTGATGGAAAAGTCCGGCTCGAAGAGTCGTCATCGTCGCAGGAGCAGAAGCGGAAGCGGAAGCGGAAGCGGGAGCGGAAGCGGAAACAGGGATGGAACGTCGAAGAATCACCAGGAGCACGGCCACGGCCACGGCCACCGCCACCACCACCACCACCACCACCACCGCCATCATCATCACTACCACCACCAACGTCGTCATCCTCATCGAAGCAGGAGCAGGGAAAAACTCTGCGAAGAGCCCAACCAGGAAAAGATACCAAAGTTGACGATTAAGAAGCAGCAACCCGAATCGTCGTGTGTCGCGAAGAAACCGGAGAGCCCCGGGGCTCCCCCCGGTGAGAGCCCCGGGGAGGGCCTCGGGGAGAGCCCGGAATCGACCTCGAAAAAGCGGAAGGCTGCGTCGAGGAAATCCTCAACGAACAGAGAGGATTCGAGATCGAGCGAGAAGAGAAACAACTGTTTGGACGGCAACGAGGTCAACGACTCGACGAGCCTCTCGGAGAAAGTTCCCAAGGTGATAATAAAGCGTGCATCACCGAGCGCCGAGTTCAAGTGCGAGCTCAGCAAGAGTGATCGTGAGGCGATAATCAAGGATTCCAAGTGGCAACCGGAAGTGAAACTGCGTCGCTTCTGGGTATTGGATTGCATGGCGAAGGAGCCCGGAAACGGGCAACTCGCGCTCAAAGTTCTCGAGTCAACTTTGAACAAAAGCGAGAAGGAAATAATGAGCGAGGAAGCGTCGCGCGACAATCGGAAATGGCATCGCAGCTCTTCGGACGCAGCGGACGTTCGTGCCAAATCGTACGAGGGTAAAACGAGGCGCAAGTCCGATTGCGATATCCACGATTGTAGCGTTTCGACGCGCAACGAGCAACGACGGAAGAGCTTGGATTTCGAGCGCGTCGAATTGAGCGAGCGCGCGAAAAATCTAGGCTTCGTCTCGAAACCGCGCGACTCGTCCTCGCTCGCCCGAACGCCCGACGAGTGCACCGACGAGTGCGCCGACGAGTGCGCCGACGAGTGCGCCGACGAGTGCGCCGACGAGTGCACCGACGAGTGCACCGACAAACCAACGGACAAAACGGAAGGCAAGAGGAAGAAGAAATCGCCGGAGAACGCGGACGAGAATAATTCGGTGATAAAACTCGATTCGTCGGACGAGAGTCAGACGACGATCGAGTTGTTGCCCGCGTCGTTGGACAACAGCCAGCTGGAGACTAACAACCAATTTTTCACGGGGAACGGTGCTATGGGAAAATTGTATTCCGAGGACGCGATTCCTACGCAGTTTGAGCTCGAACTGGAAATCGTCGACAACAGCACGGTCGATTCGTTGGACGTTCCGATTGTCTCGTGCTCTCCGGATCGCGAGAAGGACGATGGCGACGATGGCGACGATGGCGACGATGGCGACGATGGCGACGAGGCCGACGATGGCGACGAGGCCGACGAGGCCGATGAGGGGAAGAAGAGAGTATCCGAGGAGAAGAGAGACGCAGAGTCGATCGTTGTCAGCACGAAAAACGTTTGCTGCTCCGATTCTCTCGTCAAGGAAGTATTGGCGGCGAAAGAGACGCTCAAACGTTGCCTGATGAGCGAGTCGAGGAGCCTCGTTGCCAGGCGTACCAAACCAAGACCGAAAACGCCCGCGGAGAAGAAACAAGGCTCCTCGGTTTACGATCGCGTCGCATCCGAGAAGCCAACGAAAAAAAGAGCGAATCGACGAATCGGGGGCTTCCGAGATCTCGAGGAGGAATCGTCGAGGATCGATGAATCAAGGGGATCGCGCGAACCCCGAATTTCTCCAGTCCTCCCGTTACTGTCTCCGGAGCCTAGGACGGATCGGAATCAAGACAAAACTCTACGTTTTCCGGAGACGTCGCCGAGGAACGAGCGCTCGCGTTCCGGCCACCGATCAACCAGCGTGGGAGAGCCCTCGAAACGTTCGAGCTCCTCCACGAGTCGCGACGCCAAACCCGTCGAGTCGGACCCTCACATTTTCGGAGAAGGTTCGAGAACGAAGGGAATCGCCTCGGTGCGAAAAAGATTGTCCGGCTCGCTCGACGAAACGACGGACAAGGAACGAGACGGGACATCGAGGAGAACCGAGACTCTCGACGAAGCGGCGGACGGCACGAGACCCTACAAAATACCAAAGATGTCGCGATCGGAGGACGCCAGTGCCGTCAGCTGCGCCACCACCGGCGAGCCATCAACGACCGAGACCCTCGACGACGACAAGAGGAAATCTCCGAGTCCGGTTAAAATGCCAATTTTGGAACCCCAGATCGATCTCGGCTGCTTCGAGCTGGCTCAACGACGCGACTCTGATCGCGATACCTCGCGTTCGCCACCCGTCATCACGAAACAGGACGAGTCCATCGTTAACGTTCGAACCCCCAAGAGAATCGAGGATAAAGTCGAGGCGGACAAATTCGGGCCCGTCGACAAACATCGAGACGAGACTGTGACTTTTGCCGATATTGTGTCGCAATTGGCCTATCACGAGAAGGTAATCCGGTCCACCCCTTTAAAAGTATTAGTTATCGACGCCTTGCCTATCGGGATTGCCTTGCCTATCGGGAAGACGAGAGTCCCGAGCTGTCCGAACCTTTAACGGAAATAATCTCAAACTCTTTCGATTGAAAATTATTTAGTCTGCCGCTTGCTAGCGGTTTTCATGGAGAGTCCTGCAAGCGCGTTTCGAGCGCACCCCGTCGCGTATTTGGCCGATTCTATCGAAAATGAAAAAGAGGCACGCGCACACGCGTTTACACGGCAGCGAACGTAACGTTCCGTTATTAACAAAATGTCGAGTGAGCGCCGTGGAATTTTTCACAACGCTGAAACATGAATATGAAATTTTTCCTCAGTATCCCGTTGGCTCGTTCCCTGTTCGTTGAGCGTATCGTTGCGCGTATCCATATAAAGACGAGTCTTTTCGAGAGAAAGACTCCCGTCGCAGGGCCCGTCGAGGCGTCTCCCCCGCTGAGGGCGTCTCAGAGCCACTTATCGATCTATCCCTTGTTGAAACAACACAGGCGACGATAAGACACAGGCGATACTGTACCCTCTGCGAGAGATGGTTTCCCACCGCGGCGCGACATCGCAGACATCTCACGGGTTATCAACATCGCCATACCGAGCTCACCCAGAGACGGACGGTCCACGCGCTCTTCATGCTCTTCACGGGAAAACCGTGTCCCAGATTACTGCCAGCGAGTATCGTTCGAACGGATTGTTCACCGGGCGAGCCTACGCCCCTACAGATCGCCGTTCGGGTAAGCCTCGATCCGACGAGCTTTTCCAATCCCCTTGGATACCTCCTCGCCTATCGGCTTTCACCGCAAACTGCTTTGCGGAAGAGACCGAAACGACACGATTATGCGCCACGAGTCGATCTCGAAAACCGTTACGATTTTTCTGTAGGACGTCGCGATCAGTTTGGAGGACGGTGCCCGCGCGAACCCAACCAAGGACCTCGCCGATAAAGACGAGTAGAGTCGTCGCGTTGCTCGATTGGGACGCTCCTCGATTCGAAGACGCGCCTCCTCCTGCACCTCGGACCTGACGATTGTCTCTGGCTCGATTCTCCTCGACCTTTCGCTGCCAAAGATTTTACGAGGAAACCAAGAAGATTCGCCGGGCGAGCGTGTAAGCCTATCTCGCCCTCCACTCGTCAGCCCTCTGTTGTACTTTGAATTTATCGACGGGAGTGCGACCGAATACGGAATACGGTTCCGCCCCGGACGCCAGCGATTCGTCCTTCGATATTTTTCTAAACGCTTATTATTTACCGAGTTCCTCCACAGAGTGGCCCGCGGCTCGCTGAATCAAACAATCGTTTTATTTACATATCGCAGGAACAACCTTTACACGGATATATTTTATCCAAAAATATATATACACGTACACGCGCGCTCGCGCAAACCAACATACACGAATGACGCGTGAATATGTATATACGTGCGTCATTCAAGTATCCGAAAGGGCATTTGGGAATTGGCAATAAGTACGTTGCGAGCGTTTTATTATCCGCAGGGAGAGATATATAGATATATTAGATTTTATTATCTCGCAACGTAAAGTTTGACGCTCTGTAACACGCCTAAAAGGCGCAATCCTTTCCAAGCGTTTTATTATTCACTCTAGCTTTTTTATTTCGATATATATTTTATCATGAGAATGCACCCGAGTGCCTTTTAAACTTGAAATACAGCGATATTTTCTCGCCTGTTGTTTTACCAAGTTTTACAAGCTAAAGTAAACCCGAGAGCGATCGAAACGCGAAGCGAAAGATCGGCAAGATCGTTTTTCTTTTTACAAATTACTGAAATGGGCCAATCGAATATTAATAATCAAAAACGAATCTCCTTCGAGTCGAAAAACGTTTCTCGAGAAGGGAAAACGAGAGATGCAAATTATATTCACGTATAAACGGAGACTAAGACTAGTATGAAAAAGAGTACAAAGTTCATTAGCAAACGAGAAAGAGGGAGGGAGAGAGAGAGAGAGAGAGAGAGAGAGAGAGAGAGAGAGAGAGAGACTGAGAGCGCGCGCGCGCGCCTTGACGAGTCTCGCTTTCCTTCTTTCCCTTTCTGTTTATGTTTTCAAGGGTTTGTCCCGGTCTGACGAGCCTGCCCCGAAAATCCAAGATTTTCGCCACTTTCGCACGAACCGTCCATGCTTCGAAACATTCAGCGGACCCCTCGTTCGCGGGCTTTCATGAGAAAATATCGATATTTCCGGTTCGCGGTATAGCCGTTGGCGTCAAGTTTATCAGGATGTTTGTGTGAGGCGGAGGGCGAAGCGTGCGCGGTGTGCGCAAAAGATCGATTCGTCGCGTCTTCTATGTGCCTAAAACAAAAAATATTACAAATTTATAAATCTTTATATGAAATGAAGGATAACATTGAAACACGGGTACACGATACAATAATAAACAGAATATAGAGAGGGTACAGAAGAAAGTACGGGAATAGCGAAGCATCGCGAAACGAGACTCGAGAAACCTTATAAATTCGCTGTACCCCCGTTGCCTCGAGGCGATTGTCACGCGAGACTTGCCTTAAAAATCATTCGGAGGGAAAACAAATTTATTAAAGGCCCGACTCGAATAATTCCGTCTCAATGACTATCGCTTCGGAAGGAGGGAAGCCGGGGAGTGAGAATCCGCGCTTCGCTTGTGATAAATATTGTGTTTGAGGGGTAACGCTGTTCCAAAGATCCAAGGTGTGACCGATTTCTCGACTTTTACCACTTACGTTTTGAGAGCGCTCGAATTCGTCAATACCGATCACGCAAAAAATATTATTTTTTCATTTAAATAACAACCGAAAGGTTTTATCGAAGCGTTGCTTCCGAAGATGCTTGATATTCGAATCGCACTCGATACGCCCCGTTTGGGCTGCCGAATAATTTCAATCGACTCTTTCGTCAACGAAAACATTTCTTCAACGTTTCACCTCGCATTATTTTATATCCAGTAATCAACTTATTTACTAATGAAAGTATGAATTTTGAGTCGTCAGTCGACTAGTTTCGATACAATGGTAACTGGTCAACTAAACGGTACTCGTTGAATTATGCTTCGAAGCTTAAGGAAACGACATTTCTTTTCTGAGGCTACGCGATGGCGTTACCCCTTAACGGTCTAGAAATTCCAAAGAAAATTGCATAAATTATTGCTACTCTTTGCAAAAAGATGCTCCTTTGTGCTGGCAAGGAAGATATTGAGAATAGGGTTTCGCGCTTCTAAAACGACCCCCAGACGAGAAATGGAGAGAGCGAGAGAGAGAGAGAGAGAGAGAGAGAGAGAACAATGGACGAAAACAATTGGAGAATCATGCAAGTTTAATATGCAGAATATAATTATGTTCCTCACACGTCTAAAGGTGGACATCGTCGATCAACTGCGTCGATCAACCGCTTGTCTCAACTGCGAATCAAGTCGCACACGCGACAAAAAGCGGAAGCTCGCGACGAGCCGCAACCCCGTGGATCGTTTTTACGACATGTATACGCGTAAAGAAAAAGACTATTATGCATACAAATTAACATTCCATCACTCGTGAGAAACAGTATTGAATTTGAACATTCGTATTTCTTCTTTGTCATCACATACTCGAATCGTGAATAATCATAATTTTCTTAGCTATCACTGTTACCCGAATCATTGATTATTCTATAAATATATTTATATATATACATATAAATACACATATTGCGCGCGCGCACACACGCACGTGTGTACATACATACATACATATACAGGGTGTCCCACGTAAGCACGTCATCCGTGAAACGAGGAGTCGGGTGTGCAATTCTGAGTCGATTGATACAAGCGTGTACGGTTCCCGGATCAACCCCTGAATTGTCATTTATTTTTTAAGGCAGCCAATCAAGCGCACCCGTTCGGTGGGCTCAGCCTCGAAATAGTTGGTATGTTTAGACGTTCAGTGTCATAGCGCAGGTCTACGTCGATGGATTTTCATACCTTCAAGGCAAATCCACGATTTCATTGGCATCGGACTCTCCATTTCTAGGGAAAAATGTTGCAAAAATATTCTCGAAAGGTTTTTCGCATTTTCCCAGTCTAATTTTGCACTTTCGACTGCAAACTCGGGCATATTCGTAATCAGGAAAATTGGGAAAATTTCCGATCAAATAGACCCTTTTGAGAGTTTAAAAACGGAAAAAAATATTTTTCGACTTTCTCGGCCACCTTTCCGGAATCTCAAAAATCACGAAATTTCAAAAGGTCGTAGAGTAGGCTTCTCCTATGGAGTGTTCGATGCCAATTAAATAGTGGATTTGTCTCGAAGGTACGAAAATCCATCGACACGGACCTGCGATATGACCGTAAACGTCTAAATATGATAATTATTTCGTGGCCGAGCCCACTGAACGGGCGCGCCTGATTGGCTGCCTCTAAAAATGAATAATAATTCAGGGGTTGATCGGGGAACCATGCATGCTTGTATCGATCCACTCGGAATTGCACACCCAACATCCCCCAAATTTCACGGATGAGATTCTTAGGTGGGACAGCCTGTACAAAGATAGACAGATATATATTATCTTTACACTCTACACAGTGTATGATTTGCCCACGGAAAAGGAAAAATTTGAGAAAAAAAACAGAGTGTTAAAGTTTAAGTATTAATTGTTCCACAGTGATCAGAGAATTTAATCGACACGACGATCGATGCCTATCTCGTATTTCCTTACCGAGTTATTTTGCTAGTTATTCTCGTTTAAATAGCAAATTCGCAAGAGGAAACGACCAGGGTGCACCGCAAAGTTTTTACCGAGAGAACTGTGTGCGTGGATATTTTTGTTGTTGTTGTTGTTGTTGTTTTTCTTCGTTCTCTAAAAGCAACGTGCATCGTTTAGCCGACTAAGAAGCATTTTTGTTCGTGTGTAAAAAAGCATCGCACCATCGAATAGAGTTTACTGATTGTTATTACGAGCGTTATTATTAATTGTATCGCGAGAGGACACAGGGTTACGTTCCAAGCTCTAGTGGATCTCGAGAAATTTGTTTTCCTTTTTTTCCGTGTGTCCGCGCGTGCGTGTGTGCCTGGTCTTTTTTCTTTTTGTTTTTGTGTTACTCGCGACGGGGAGGCGATGGTTTTTCCGTCGTTGCAGCCTCCGAATCCTACGAATGGTCCAACATGGAACGTTACCTAACTAGAATAAGTTTGTCGAGATATTGTCGCCTCGAGTAGCAGCAAGAATCTGGCATGACTTTTGTTACTTTTCAAAGATTATCGTTGTCATTATTATTCATATTATTATTATTATTATTATTATTACTATTATTATCGTCGCGAGATGATTGACCGAACGTCGCGTAACAACGTTGTTGCAATATTCGCGTGTAAAAGGAAAAAGCAGGTGGCGGGGAAGCAGCGTCCGAATGTACTTAGGCGGTAGTGGGCTAATTTTGTCTGTTTTATTCACGTCGGAACGTTGGTCGCAGTTCGAGAAACGTTTGCATCACAATTATATGTATATAATATATATATATATCTCGTTGAGGATACGAGACCGATGATGAAAAGTGCCGCCGGCGTGAATTTCTTGTCCGTGAAAACCCGATGCGTTCGGGAGGTTTTTGTTTTCTTTCACCGACTCGTTCGCGACAGCGATGAGGGCCTCGGAAGACGACGCGCTTCTTGGGACGAGTAGACGCCCCTTGTACAGCTGGAATCGCAATCTAGTCCAATTGTAGTAGTCTGTATACGAATTGAAACCTCCAAAATCGACTCGAGACTAATAATCGCACGTGTCATCAATAGTAGCCGAAGGATGCATATATTGATTTTAAGAAAAATTTCGACACGACGCTGTCCTTCGAGACAAAAATCGTTGTCCGTGTACAATCTTCGAGTGCAATATTCGATAACGCAGTATCGATCTTTAAAGTGAGACCAGAGAGGGAAATAGTTTTGAGTCTATTTTTTTGTGCTCAATACTAAAGGCGCGATCCACCAAGAAGCAAACGTTTTTCGCGGAGCCTTCATCGATGCGCATACTGCATAGCTATTGATACAGTTTATTATGAATTTAATACGTTTTTGTGGTGCGCGTATGAAATACAATGATTATTCGTGTTCTCTTCTGCGTTTTATTTCTGTGGACAATGCGATTGTCCGTTGAGCGACGGAGCTCGATAAATATTTTGACTACGAAGATCCGGCTCTCGTGTAAACTACACACACACACGCAAATATATAGAAATTGGCGTTGATACTAAAATAGATATTTTATTGTAACAAAGTACTTTATTGTAATGATTAAGACTACTCGCGAACTACCGTAGTACAATTTGGCATAATCGGGGTATGGAAAAACCAATAGCCTTACATTCCTCGTGAATAAGGATACGCGTGCCGATGTACGAGGGACTCGAATCCTACGAAATCTTGAGAGTTACGACAGGTACGAATCATTTAAGAAAAGACCCTACCCATTCGTGTAACAATAGTAGTTGTGTAGTAGTATCCATCCGTTGTTCGAATCGAGTGTACCGGGGCGTAGAGGTTTCAGTTATTGACGCAAGGACAGAAAAATAAGAAAACAAATAAGATATCCGATGCAAGAACATTCCGATAAAATTAAACATGCAAAGTTTTGTGTGTGTGTGTGTGTGTGTGTGTGTGTGTGTGTGTGTGTGTGATAAGACTTGTTTGATCGCTGAATGTCAGCATGTTGCACTATTACGAATAAAGAGAAATCTATACAAGAAAATACAAAGTGATAAAAAAAATGGACTACCCTTCCGAAGGACGAATACCATACCACCCGCGACAGGGACAGTCGCGGGTGAGTCGCGACCGATCGCGGTTCGAAAATATCGCGAGACCGGAACATGTTTGAAATTCGACTGAATTCGATTGTGGAAAGCAAATTTTGCCATGACTGATCGAGCTCTGTTTTTATCCTATTGCATTTAAAGGAGACACGTCCGATTGTAAAAGAAAATTATCGTGGGCTTTTTTCGCTCCCCCTTCGAGTTACTTTTATTCTGATATTGTAAAATATAGATCCAAATGTTTCGAGCCGTCAAGAATCTTATAGATTACGTATCGAGGTATAACTGGATGGACATTGGGAAATTACGAAAATTTGTGACAATTTTTCGGACTTACGGTTGACGACGTCTCAGCCGTACGCACGATTTCGCAAGGATTCGTTTCAACGGCGCACACTCACCGGGGAATTCAATGTATTTTGAGTTTTCGCGTAATTATTGACGATAGCTACGAGGAAAATCTTTTAATCAAATAAAAAAATTGATACGTTTTCCCTAAATGCATTTGGAAGCGATGTACAGACGTACAGTAAAAAAAAAAAATAGTTTGTGACAATGATTTCCAAAATGAAGCTATTCTTACGAGGGTCCACCAGTCGAGCGCGTCCCCTTAAGAACGTCAGACTCGTCAGGATTGACTCGAGGAGCGAAGATAGCGGAAAATCGGGCAGCGCTGCCGAAGAAAACGAGATTGCCTTCGTATGTATAGACGTTGTACAATTTATTTAACAAAATATGTCGTAAAAAATTCGAGCATACATAAATATTCCTATGTGTATAGCTTGTTGTTGAACGAGCGATGGAAACGGGATTGCGAGTTTTGCATCATCAGGAAAAAATGATCGCTGCCTCGACTGCGATAACCGCGTCTGCTTTTGTTTTTGTTTGAGTTTTTTTCAAATTTGTGGTGAAACGCGACGCGAGTATCGCGATGTCGATAGAGTCGCGTCCACAATTTCAAGGTGCTCGCCGTGACAGCTATTGGCGGGTAGCCGCTGCTTTCTGTTGGGCCCGAACGAATTCGTAGTAGTCGATAAAGCCGTCCTTGTTCGTGTCGTCCATGTTGAGGATGGGGTCGATCAGAGAAACGAGTTCCTCGTCGTTGAATATTTTGTTGTCGGAGCTCTCCGCGTTGGCGTCGTTGTGACCTTGTTCCGCTGCAAACGTCCCGGAACGTACTCTCTTTTTCGCAAACTTTCCAACTTTTTCGCAAACGCGCCAACATACCCAAAAGTATTCTCGTAACGAAAAGATAAAAATTGGCGGTATAATTTTGTGCCGGGAGATTACTCGAACCGTCCGATCGAATATTCATAACGAACAACGAATCTCGCTCGAGCGGAGAAACGGTCGAGCGCGGCGCGCCACTTCTCGGACGGAACGAACGAGACGCCTTTTTCTCTTACCGTGCCAGTGCATGAGAGACTTGATGAGCTCGCAACCGTCCAACTTGTTGTTGTTGTCGGCGTCGTGCATCTTGAAATAATGAAACTGCAATTCCTGATCGGTCATTTTGGAGGTGTCGACGGGTACGGAGATATGATCCGCGATGTGAGCTCTCTCCCGCTCGATATCGCCGGCGTCGAGCACTCGTTGGGGATGTCTCGCGTGTCCGTGATCGTGACTCGGAGGGGCTTGCCGGTGGCCCGGCTGTGCGGGAACTTGTCGCTCGACGGGTTGCACCGGTATTTGTTGCTGGAATTGTTGTTGCTGCTGATTATGTACTTGCTGTTGTTGCTGATTATGTAACTGCTGTTGAGGGAGCTGATTTTGGGACGGCTGCTGGTATCCCTGTTGAGCCGTGTTGCGCTACGGCCGATGCAATTATTATTATAATACCCAGCAAAAGCAACAGCTTTCGGATTTTTGTTGAAAAGTATTGTTCGTTCGTGGCAGTATTCGTGTGCCGTGACGCGGCGTGCGATCGACAACGGCGATTCATTAAAAAAAAAAAAGGAACCATATGTTACGAAAAAAGGCCGGTCTTGTCGAGCCGGAAACCGTTCGCGAAGCTTTGGAAGATCGAGGCTCGTTGCGAGCCAGGTAAAGTATTTTTTGAGCTAATTCGGAAGCCTCGGAACAAGAGTAAACCGACCTGCTGATAATGCTGAGGTGGAACACCCGGCGCTACCCTCTGTCCCTGGGCATCGACGTATCGGCATCCCAAGGCGCAAATCGACAGCCAGACAATCAGGAACATAGTAGCGCTACGGGAAATTGCTGAAACGGCACAAATTCAAGATTCGCCGAGTAATATGAGAGCGATTTTCGAGGCCGAGGGAAATCGCCCACCAATTACGAGAACGGAGTGAAAAAAATATCAGCCTTCCGACGAATTCGTAGATAAATTTGTCAAATACCTCTTTGCGTCAAGAATCGCCGCTTTGATCGGTCATACGTTCGTATTTGACGAGCGTAATTTCAATTCCGCCGCTCGTAGTTTTGTGCGCCTCGTAGAGGTTACGTTCTACCGAACCCCCACCCTTCGAGGCCCTTTCGAGAAAACGGTGCAAGGTGCTCGTTGCATATTCCGACGTGGCGTGTACGCGTCGGCGCTGTATTTCGGAAAAAGAGTGGGGCGAAAAAAGCACGCTCAGCTGTGCTGGGACTCGAACCATTCCTAAGATGGCGCTGCCGGACGTTCCGTGAAAATATTGTCGTCGAGATGGCGCGGCGGCTCGATAAACTTGGCCGTCGACTCGTCGAAAATTATGCTCCAACCTTTGTCAAACTTTATTCATTTAATAATACAAAGAAGAAATTTCATGTCCGAGTCGAACGACGTTCCGGCAACTTGGCCGGCGGCCAAGTTTATCGAGCTCGTACGAAGAGCCTGCGACGCCGTACTGCTCGTGTACGGTGACCAGACCCCGTCGAGGGCCCTAGAGAAATCGTAAGCTCCGTATCGCTAACCGGGATCGAATCGCGATACGTTTGTCTTATCGATAATTCTTTTTTTTTTTTCGGCGTCTCGTAACCGCCGCTCCGTGACGGTACGTACGATTCGCGGTTTTGCCGAAGAATGAAGAAAATATTCGATCCGATCGGATGGCTGACAATTTTCTTGCTCGTCGAACGTAAGTTTTGTCTCGGCTGGGAATTTCGGCGTTCGTGAGTGATTAACCGAAAAAGGGCTCTTCTTGTAAATTGTCATTGACAGGCGCGTCGACTTTTGAGCTGAAATGTTTCGACTCCGAGTTCCCAGTTAACGGTATTTACCACGCGTGCAACGCGACAGAGTCCGAGTCGAGTTTGACCGCTTGTTGTTACAACGGCGACCTAAATTATTATTATTGTTGCTCGACGAGTGAATTCAAGAGCACGTGAGTTGAACAGAGATTACGAATTTCCGGCCGTGACGTTCGACAGAAAAGAAGAACCAAAGCTACGAATTCTTGGCAGGACTCGGGGAAAACGAATCGGCGGCGCCGTTGGCGCGAGCGCGATTGTATTTTTCCTTGTTTTCTCGCTCTGCTTCTTTTCCAACCGCTGTCCTCTCCGGCGCGTCGTAAACCGAGGAGGCACCCGCGCGGCCCGGGCTGACGTCGAAACTTCCTGAAGAACGCCCGTTACGCGCAAGTCGGATACGAACGATCCAATATTTCGTTTATTTTTCTTTCTTCGATCGATACACGGGATATCGGATAAACGAACAAGATCGCGATTGAGCTTGTGGAAAATATCGAGTTTGGTTAATGCTACGAGTTTTATGGACGACGAGGGCAAAACTACATCGTATCGTTCTTATCGTTGGCGCGACAGCGTTCTCGAGGCCCGCTACGTTCCGTTCTTAAGGCTAGTACGCGCGACTCGACGACGAGCTCTGGCGTTGACGTCGCTTCCTCGTTGCTCCGCTTTGATCCGAGCCGATCGTACGAATTGACAATTGACATTGGCGGAGGCTGAAGCTTTTTTCTTCTCCAAAGACGCTCCAGTAATTTTCGATTCTGAAAGCAAAAGCGGAAAACAGAATGAGAATTTGGTACGATCGGTGCTGGCGTGTCGGCGAGAGTGACATTTCTATTCAGATAGAGCTAATCACGAGGATAATCATTCACGGAAGATTCAGTCGAGCGTATCATCATAATCGATCGACGGTCAACTCGGATGAAGATACAAATGGACGCTTACGGATTACTTCTGCCATTGGTTTACATCGGGCAGTCGTGTTCTTCCTTCCATTTCATTTCTTCTCGGACTCGCTCGAAGAGGCCTTCTCCTCTTTCTCTTCTCGAATTCTGCAAAGAAGCCACAATAACGCTTGGCAAGCTCGCGGAAAAGTGTTTGTTCTTGAGTCGCGCGGAAGTGCGAATTCGAGCTCAGTGGTAGTGACGAAACTAGTGCTCGCATCATTGTCTTTCAATACCATTCGTTCGCATCATTGCCAAAGTCGAGCGTTTGAAGAGTGAACAAGAGCGGGGAAGGAGTTTCGCAGATATTTTGTAATAATCATTTCGCAGCTCACCGTTTCGTCGCTCCGAGTTTGCCCCGGGACATAACGAGCAACGACAGTACCGAATCTGCAACAGGACGAAACGAACCCCTCCGTTAATCGATGCTCTTGGAGCGGCGGCTGCGCTTGGCTTTTTACGTTTATCTCGAGTCAGATAGGAGCGAAAGACATTTGCATAGCGTGTGCATCAAAGTCGATCAGTTGAACTATGAATTCATCACTGGACGGAACGTTACGCGAGGTGCTGTTTTCTCCAGCCATATTTCGCATGTGAAAAAGTCTATCGAAAAACTGGCAAACGGATAATAGAATAGGGGAAATCTCACCGATGGCGCAGAGTCGTAGCTCGCCCGATGTTCCTCGCGTAGCTCCGTACACGATTCGCTATCTCGAGTTCTGAAATGCAATAAAAGACGCTGGGACACGCTCGGGCTGTCGGCCGTACTAAAACTTTTATCACGTTTCTTTTAGTCAGATAGGAGCGAAAGACATTTGCTTCGTGTGTGCATCAAAGTCCATCAGTTGAACTATGAAATCATCATTAACGATCGATACTTGAAAAATCTTGACAACAAGAGTTCGGACATTCATGAATTTGTATCAAATATATGAAGAAAAAAAAGCGTTCAAAGGAAGCTCGAAAGCATATAAACGTGGGCTAGTTCTCGAAGGATCATCACGGAAAAATGTAATTTCCTGCGTACAGCTAAAAACGAGAAGAATTAAGTAAAGAGGAAAACGAGATATTTACGTTCGGCGCATTGTTCACGATGCAGCGACATTCGTGCGCAATCAACGTTTCCTGAAGCGTCCTTGAACGAAAATGCGCAGCGCGTTTACGTTTTCTTTAACATTGACCGTCCTCCGTTCCACGTAGGCGCAGTCTACAGTTTCAAATCCCGCTCCTTCGAAAATTCCACGGACCGCCTCTACCGAGAAGTAGTAACTCCTACGCAAAGATGACGATTTTTTTTATCGAAATTACTATACCGAGCTTCTCTTCTTCGTTTCCAGGCATAATCGGGGCTTGAGGCGGCGTCGGACAGGAGCCAAAGACATTTGCCACGCGCGTACATCAGCAATCGTCGGTTCGACTATGAACTCGTGATCGCTTTTATTTTGCCTCTCGCGAAAAGTGGCGAATCGAGTGTTTCTTTTGGGTTACCTAGTGCCGTCTTGTCTCGCGTAGAGATTTTCAGCAATTTTGTGACCAGGCTTGAAGCGCAGCTGGGCCATATCGTAGAGGCCGTAATCTCGAAAAAGTAACGCGCCGTCGGGGCTCATTACTGAAAAAATATTTGCAGCCACCCTGAAAAAATAATTGGGACGGCGACGATCGGTGTTATTCTTTCGCCGTTGCAAACAAATAACCAATAGTATCGGACGTGTTTGCTCGATAATTCTACAAATATGAATAATCGCGCGTACCTTTTAAAGTTTCGTGGGTGAACGGCCGATAGTACGAAAACTAGCGTGACCAAGTCTACGGGTGTGTCGACTCGCGCGAAGCAATCGTCCGTCGTGACGTCGGTTTGGAAAGCCTCGACGAGCTCCGGATCGTAAAGGGGGTTGGCCTGAAGGCGACAACGGAGAGAGATTCGTCGGATAGAAATCGGCAATTGGACAGGAATAAAACGAGGACAACCGTTCAAGAGCGACGTATATTATTCGTATCAAGATTCAGACGCGTACAACGGAGGAATCGAGTTTGGCTCAAGAGCCGCGCGAGTCCAAAGTCCTTTCTTAGAAACGGTTCGGATGGTTTTACGAAACATCGAAAAGGTATAATCTTTTGGGAAGTTCGATTCAAAGAATTTTGCCAACTCTCGGAGCGATCGGTCGCGCGTCGTTCAATTTCCGTTTGGTCTTGACGCACGCCGTCTCGAATAGATTTCAATTTATTCGGAGCAAGATAAAACGCGATGGAAAGATGGGCGGTACCTTGAGAAGACGGATGGCTCTGGAGGAGAGATCGCAGGCGTAGATCTTTCCGTACTCGAGGCCGTCTTCTATCAGCGGATAAATGAGATTTCCCACGCCGCATCCGACTTCCATAATGGTCGCTCCGGCACCAGGGCCGGTCTTTGCTCCGAGTTGGAGCAACTCGCGAAATTCTCTGGTCGTCCAGTGGCGATCCTTGAAAAATCGCGTCTCGTTTCTCTTGTAGAACAAGTCCCAATGTTTTCGGGATTCTCGCTCAATTTGGCATGCCCGAAATTCCGTAACGAGTCGCGTATCCTGCCGTCTCATCTTGTCGACTTCTTCCCCCGTGAGACGCCTCGCCACGTGGCCACTTATTTTCGGATCTTCCTCCGTGCGTTCCGTTCGACTTTTCTCTTCCATCTTTGTTTGCTCTTTTATTCAGTTGTAATTTAGTTTTTATTAGTAAAAAATCTTACCAGTCGAATGTTGCTTTTTTCACGTGAAAGCCAACGGCTTGTACTCGAAGGAGCGAAAGTAGCGAAGCGCGACAAGCCTCTCGGACGGTCGAGGCAAAAATGATCGAGGCAAGGCAACGCGCAGTCGGGAGTCGGGACTCGGGACGAGCCGCTCCGCCGCCACTGCGACAGTGGCGGCGCCCCCGCGCTTCGGCGTAACGAAATCGAAACGAACGGAGAAAGAACGCCCGGACAAGTTCGCGCGTAGCCAAGTTCACAGAGTTGGCTCGACTGCCCCCCCGGATGGTGGGTCACGAGCGCGACGGCAGATGTCGCTGCGCGCGCCTCCGCGATTTCGCGCCTTTCGAGACGCTTCGTCACCCGATCTTTTTACGAGCCGTTTACCGGTTTACCGAACAAACTCGCGGCTACCCGCTCTCGCGTGACCGTTGGATGAGAAAAAACCTCGTCATTCGTTATCGCGAATTCGGAAGATTCGTTGTGCGCGGTACAAGGAACACGGGGTTAGAAAAAGTTGAGAGTTGGCGTCAGCGCGTCGCACGAACGCCGTTCGTTTCGTAACGGTCTCTTCGACATCAGCCGCCGTCTTGAACGTGAGTACAATCGAGTTTTTCGTTTTCTTTTGCGACGAGACAACTGACTTTTATTTTCATAGCGTACACTCGAGTCCGAGGTGTTCGCTGATTACGCACACGTATAAATATTGTTCGCAAGAAACGCCAAGAAATATCGTAACCCTTGGAATATCGAGATGAAACGTTTTTCCCGCATTTGCGTATTATTTGTTAACCGTCTCGCTCAACTGCCCACGCGTTACCACCGAACCTCGTAGGAGGCACTACAGTCGTTTCTTTCTTTCAATTCTTTTCATTATTTTCCTCTCGAACTCGAACCACTTGCGCTGAGAGGTTTTCCAAGACTCGAAATTCGAACGCTATCGTCGTTTAAACGAATGACTCGCATCGTTATCATTGAGGGAAAATAAAACAAAACATTTTTTATTTGCCGAGGAAATGAGAAATCACTTTAGGTTTCCTTTCACCCTTTCGTTCGAACGGCCATTTGCATTTGGCGTCTCTTCTCCGATCCTGTTTCATTGATTCATAGATAATTATTCACACGAATAGACAATAATTTTGTATTTTCTGGGAAATAGAAAAATGATTTTACATCTTATCTCCTCCGTTCGGTCTCAGTGGCAAATTTGTTACCCCTTCTCTGTTACCCCGGCATTACCAAATTTCATTAATGGCAATAAAAAAAAAAAAACAAAAAACTCGAAGATAATTCAAACAAATGAGATAAGAGTAGAAAAGTTTTGAATCTTCGGTGCTCCGGCAGTTTTTCTCTTTCCTCTTCTTGCGCCCTCTTTTTGCCCGTTCAACTTTTCAAATGTTTCATTACACGTCTCGAGGTGTGTGCTCGATGGATTTTAACGCGAGGCCAACTTTTAATTTCCTCACATATGTCTATAGATTTATTGAGCGAAGCTCCGGGGCTCGGGAATTAAGTAGCCACGGGAGTGCAATTTCTTCAAGTATTCGCCCTGAAGGTGATTTAGGTTTCAGGTTCTGCGCCACCCCTCCCGGTCTCCTCATCGACCTCGAGCTTCTTCTTCTGGTATCCAGAAGATCCAGAGAAGCGCGAGAGGGAGCGAGAGGACGAGAGCGGGGCCGGAGGCAGAAAAGCGTTTTCGCGAAAAGCGCAAACAGCGCGAAAAGCGATCATGAGAGATAGTTCGAATCGCCCCAGCTGCTCCCCTTTTCTCAACTAGTATTACCAGTTTAATACTCGCCAGGACAAACTCAACCGCTGCTATCCCTATTGTTGAGTGTTAATCGTCAACTGCTCACTCGTGGTAAATCTGCTTCCCTCTGTCGACGAAAAATCTTGCCCACCAGTTGGAGGGAGAGCGCTCGTTTACCTGTTATTTTTATCTTATTATCGTTATCGTCTCTTTATTCCGTGTACAGCCTAGCGGGCTTTTACGGTTCCTCCTTCCTCTTTGCTTTTTCTTTGTTTCTCCGATTTTCGATTTTTCGACTTTTGTTCGAAGCTAACCTTCCCCCCCCTGTTGCGCGGGCAGTCGACTCGAGCTACGCTCTAACGAATTTGCCGAGGGTGCGGTATCCGGTACCCGAATATCCGGTGAAACTCGTTTCTAACCTCATCATCATTATTATTATTATTGTTATTCTTATTTACATTATTATTTGTGATTGTTCGAAACCGTAAATTTCTTACGACTTTTGGTATTCGTTGCTATTTTCCCTATTTATTGCTATCATTTGTTGGTACTTTTTCTTCACTAATGATCACTATTATTTGCATCTGTATAATTCAATAACGTTATCCACGACAATTGCACCGATATTTTCTTCCGTTTCGAGTCGCAAACTTTGGATCGAATTGATTTTTTGTTTGATATTCCCTCTCTTTTTCTGTTTTTCTCGACCCATCGTGTAGTTACGTTTTTTTTCCGTTACGACGACTTTGATCCTATTGACTCGTTTGTTTGGGTTTGTTCGTATCTGGAGGAAAAAAAAGGAAAATATAACGATAGAGATTTAGCACAATCGGCTTGAAACGCGATTTCTTTCTTAGCCTCCGAATTTTTCAAACTGTTTTTTATCGGGTGCGGAGAAAACCGGGCAGGGGATGCAAAAAGAAAGCGTGGTTCGTCGGAACAGACGGGCAGGGGCGAGGGCCCCGCAGGAGAATCGATGGAAAACAATCTTTTGTGAAAAATCAAATCGGCGTATCGCGCGAACCCTCGCGTACTCGATAAACGAGGAATTTCAAAAGCTTGCTATGGTTGCGCGTATTCTCGTGATATTGCATTCTCGTGTTATATCACGAGCGCGAGTTTCGGTATTGTATCGCGTTGCGGATAGAGCGAGAGAGAGGGGCGGGGGGGGGGGGGGGGGGGGGGGGGAGGGGAGTGGGGGGGGGGGGGGGGGGGCGGGGGGGGGAGGGGAGAGAACACCGGTTGTTCGCGTCATCGCTTTCCTTGGACGTACGTAGGGACACATATACGAGGAGGCACCACGTGCAACAAGAGACCTTTTTATTCGTGAATTTATAGCTTTGCGATTTTTTTGTAATCAATGTTGTAAATTAGGGGGCTGAAAGGGCTACAGTTTACGAATTGAAGGGTTCAATAAAAAAATCCCATAATTTTTCTGTGTAGTCGACCTGTTTTTAAACGCACACGTGTCAGCGAATTGAAGAAATTTCCATGCAATAGTTACGATTCCTTTAAAATGCTTGTTACAAATTTTAAGCCCGAAAGGGAATAAACCTTTTGAATTGAAGAGCTCGGCACAACATTTTCAAGCTTATGGGGTGTATGTTTTCTTTTCCCTTTTTTTATGTGTTTTCAAAAATCAATCGAATTTTCAATGGACGTTCCATGATGTTTCTATGAATTATATATATCGAAGGGCCAAGAGGGCCGAACGTTATAAATTGGAATGCATCGGTGAGCAATCTCATCACTCGAATGAAAAAAAAACACTTGAAAATAAAACTGAAAGATTTGGATCCGCAAATTTGTTGTTACGTATCCCATTGGAAGAAGGGTTCCCGGGGAAAGCTCAGAACTTCATACGCGATATTCATAATTTCAATATTCAGAAAAAAAAATTTATAAAAAATGTCGGATCGATTGGTCGCAAAAGGGAAAAGAACTCGAGGCCAAAGCTAAACGTGGAACATTTGCGATCAATATTTGCGGATATCCGAGCGATACCCTATAGAGTCGAAGCGAGCGAGCGAGCGAGAGAGAGAGAGAGAGAGAGAAGAGAGGATCTGCGATGGACTTTGATGTTCATTAACTATGTGCATGTATATTGGATCAAACGTGCTATCCAACAAAAGGGCGTAAATACATATATCCCGGAATAAAAGGGAGCGCTTCTCTCGTGCCCTTACGCCAGGAAGGCCGGATAATATTTGTAACGTACGTGGGGCTTGATAGAGCGAGGGAACGTCGCGTCGCGTCCCGTGCTTCGTACATACCTGAAGGCGCCTCTCTCTCTCGCTCTCGCTCTTTTGTACACGAGTACGACGATAATTATGCGTCATACCTATATCGGCATAGTTTGATACTTCGAGCCTGCGTCAACACGCGCGAACGATCATCGTTTACATTCCCGTAGGTACAACGCGCAACCTCCAAAAGTATCAGTAATTTCGATAAAAAATGTTGAATGACCTCTCCACACCTCAAGAGTCCATCTTGAATTGTTGGCAATTATTAAAGAATTTTTGGGACACGTATTTTCGAAACGACCTTCTACGAGAAAACTTGAAAAATCCTATTGCGCTGACTTGGAAAGAGTTAACAAAAGTGACAGCTCCGCAGCGTCCATTTTTGTCAATTATTTCTTCCAACGAGTTTATGAACTTTCCGTTAATTACTTATCTCTTTTATGATATCGTTCGCTATTCGTCATTTACTATTTCTTCCTCGTTCGAGCGTCATATTTCGAGAAATAATGAAAATAACGAACGGCCGGACTTTGATCGAACAGCGATACCAATGCATAGTGAGGGAAAATTGTGTTACGTTTCAGACGTATCAAAGCAGATATTTCGATCCCACCGTAAAGAGGAAATTTTCCGATAGGCGTGTTCGCTCTGCCATTTATTGTCGATCGGCTATCGTTTGTTCGCCAACGAAAATGTACACGAGTGTAGCTTAACGCTCGGGGGAACACGGTACCTTGGAT
The DNA here is from genome assembly GCA_030522765.1 of Ophioninae sp. B BG-2022a. Taxonomy (NCBI): domain Eukaryota; kingdom Metazoa; phylum Arthropoda; class Insecta; order Hymenoptera; family Ichneumonidae; species Ophioninae sp. B BG-2022a. The sequence continues at coordinate 25,071 of JAPYZJ010001992.1, forward strand.
CGAGCTCCAAAAATAATCATTAAACGGGTTGAAAAATATTGACGAAAGAATCTGATTTTCCGATAGTCGCGATGAGCCGCCCCCCTCCCCCACAATTGCAATTTCGATCACGCGTTTGTATCGATAATCGTGGAATTTTTATTCGGGCAAATTGAATATCGATCCCCCGAGGAAAACAATATTCCGGAGACATCGCAACGGACCGTGGGACACCCATAAATGAACGAGCCCGAGGGCGTCCGGGACTGAATAGATTAATTATCGATGCGATATATTGAGGGCGCCCACGGATGTAGGTACGCCCGAATATAAAAGAAATAATTTCCTCGCGGCACTCTCGCGCGTGCAGAGAGGAGCCCTTTTTTTTTTTTTTTTTTTTTTTTTTTTTTTTTTCTTTTTCTTTTTTTTTTTTTTTTTTGAGGGGCAGCGGGGCAGCGGGGCAGCGAGAGAGTCTTTATATATTTCAAAGCCGGAAAAGAAAGTATTAGGAGAGAGGAGAATTACGATTTTCCGATGACGCCGAAATTCTCTACCTCTCTCGGTAGGAATTTCGCGCACACTGTACCTACATCCACAGGTGCCTACACCCACGAGGACCGCAACGTCAGAATATTTCGGTTGGATTTGAAAATTCAGGAGTCATTTTCAACATTTTCACATTTAGCATTTATTCGGACGAAAAAGAAAAAGCTGTTGGATGTTCGGTTGTTGGTCGATATATCTCGGGTCATGGTCGTTCGAAGGTTCATCTACTATTCGACACGGTTGAAATCGTCCGGACGTCGGCTACAACGTGGCAGGGGCAAGGATGTTCGAAAATCATTCGAGGAGCTTGAAAAAGTATCGGAGAAAAAAGTGAAATTGATGGTTCATGCGGGAGGAGCATGCGCGTCCTTCGAAACGCGGCTCTATAGTTCCGACGTGTGCGCGCCTCGTTCGCGCCCAGTTCGGACGGCAATTTTCGCGTGTTCCGTTTCTTATGATTTACCCTGTACACAGGCTCTCCCACGTAGGAATGTCATCCTTGAAACGGGGTGTTGGGCGTGACATTCCGAGTCGATTGATGCAAGCATTTATGGCTCCACGGATCAACGCCTGAATTGTTATTCATTTTTTAAGGCGGCCAATCAGGCGCGCCCCTTCAGCGGGCTTAGCCTCCAAATAATTATTATATTCGGACGTTTAGTCTCGTGTATCGCAGCTCCGTGTCCATGCTTTTTTTTTATACCTTGAAGACAAATCCACCATTTAATTCGTCTTGAACTTTCCATTTCCAGGGAAAAATGTCGAAAAAATATTCGTGATCAGCGGAAAATTTCCCATCCAATAGGCCCCTTTTGAGAGTATAAAAACGGTAAAAATATTTTTCGACTTTCCCGGTCACTTTTCCGGAATCCCAAAGATCACGAAATTTCGAAAGGTCGCAGTGTGAGCTTCTTATTGGCTATGAAGATTTATTGGGTGGGTTTGGAAAGGGTTTTTGCCTGACTTAAAAAACGACGTTGGATTCGTATCGATGTCTAGTATAGTTCTAGTGTCCTGGAACGCCCAGTTGAAAAATCGGAAAAAGAGGCAAAGGGGTATGTATGGAAAAATTTGAAAAAATCTATGGTCCAACCTTGAAATTCTGCCAAAAATCGAAAAATCATCGGATTTCAATAATTAAAAAAGCACTTTGAAGGTAAAATCATAAAGAAGAGATTCGGCAGAGAGCGGAGTGCCAAATCCTGAGGGAACAAAAGTTATCGATGATTGAGTGAAAAAATTTTATTGGCCTTGAATTTGAAAAAAATTTGGATTTTCAATACTTTTCTTGATGGTCTATTTTGATGTAATTCGATCCCCCGAGCACGAATCTACCATTAATCTAGGAAGCATAAAACATCGAAAAACACGATTTTTTCATGAAAATTTTGAGTTTTGGGGAAAATTAATGGTACATTCGTGCTCAGAGAATCAAATTACATCAAAATAGAACATCAAGAAAAGTATTAAAAATCCAAAATTTTTTTCGATTTTAGGGCAAAAAAAGTTTTTTCGCTCAATCATCGATAACTTTTTTTCCTTTAGGATCGAGGACTCCACTCTGCGCGCAATCTCTTCGTTACGATTAAACCTTCAAAATGCTTTTGAATTATTGAAATCCGATGATTTTTCGATTTTTCGCAGAATATCAAAGTTGGACCATGGATTTTTGCAAATTTTTCCTAAGCCCGGTGAACGGGCGCGCCTGATTGGCTGCCTCAAAATATGAATAACAATTCAGGGCTTGATCCGGGAGCGATAAATGCTCGGATCAATCGACTCAAAATTTCAGCCCAAACCTCCCGTTTCAAGGATGACATTCTTAATTGGGACACCCTTTACATACAGATGTATGTGTATATTTGCATGGTCGAAACTCGAGCTCGAAACTGAGATGGCGCACCGGGCCAAGGGCTTTTCGGGTATGTCGGTAGACTGTTCGGTCATTCCCACGGGAGGATCGGGGACTGTGCTGAGACACCGGAAAATCGTTCCTACCCGATGCTTATTTTCTCGGCGAAATCCTCGCCGGAATCGTTGATACGAGACGAATTTCCTGCCGAGATCGCAGTACACGTATCACCTCGTTTCTCGCTGGAGATGATCCGTGTATTTTTAGGGAGCATCCGTACACCGTCGACGCGTCGGCCCAGCTCGAATACAAATTTGAGATTCGCAGCGACCTGGAAACGTCCAATTTTCGTCGAGGTTCGTTTCGAAGCTGCGCAGAGAGAGAGGTAGGGGAAGGCCGGTGGGGAAGGCCGCAGGAGTCCCGCGTCTTCACCCGGCATTATTTTTCGGCCCGATTACAAATATACTCGCAGAGATTCCTTATTGGCGGAAAATATTCTATCGGATGAGAACTCGAAACGAGACGACGGTGGACCGGATTTTTTTCATCGACGTTCGGGTTACTCTGTCGGAACCGACCAAATTTATCCAATTCGAATTGGATATTGAATTCGGACCAAATTTCAATTGAAGTTTGAACTTTGGTGAAATTTATCAATTTCGGGTTGAAATTTGAATTCTTATGAAATTTAGGATATTCAAATTGAAGTTTCAATTTTGACGAAGAAATTCAAATTTCAATTGCAATTTTAGCCGAATCGAGAAAGTTTTGATGAAATTTTTCCGGTTGACAAAAATGTAGAGATTTTCAATGAAACTTGACAATGTTGTCAGCGTCGGAGAAATTGAGATCGCTATTTCAATATCGACAAACATCGGGGAAGCTCAAATTTCACTATGAATTTCGGAAATTTCGTCGAGGCCTTTTGAAAAGATAGTCGATGATAAAAGTGTTAAACTCGCTCAATTCGAATTCACCATTAATCTCCGTTCAATACCCGACTACAGATTGTCCATGTAGATACGTGTGCGCGCGTGTCGGTCGAAACGCGGATGCAAATACCCAGAATCCCAAATGAACGCGCACATACTATTATTTTCACAAATGAGGGAGCTCCGCAATCAGAAGTTTGGGAGGAAATTGCTTCCGTGTAGCAATCGCAAATCCGGTGCACGTTTCTCGGCTCGTCACCGAAACCGCGCGTGATGGAACCGCGGGTTTGTCGTGCATCTTGAATTTTCATCCCTTCGTGTGTGCCTACGCGTCTGAGCCAAGGGCGGCAAACCTCCCGAATGTATACCCCCCCCCCCCCCCCACACGCGCGCACACACGCGCGCACACACGCGCGCACACACGCGCGCACGCACGGTGCGCGCTCGATTTCTTCCCTTGAATTATTGTGACGAATTGAACCGCCATAGATGAAAATTGTACGAGCCGAAGACGGGTGCGTTCGCCAGACTCGAACTCGCAATTTTACGCACGATGACGTAGACGGAAAACAATCTCAAGCTGTACGAATGAACGAATCGATAAATGATTGAATCGACCAACGGATACACAAATGAAAAGGCAGCGATGAAGCACAACTGACAAATAAACTGATACGTAAATGGATAAATGAATAAACGGTGTAAATGGCCAAATGAATTATTGAATACATTGATTATTGAACGAGTGAATTGATTCATGAAAAAGTGAACGAATAAACGAACGAACGAACGAATAAAAGGGCGAATGATCGATAGAACGAATAGACGAATGAAAATGACTCAATGGATGGATGGGACGAATGAACGAACGAATAAATAAATCAATTGAAAAAGGAACAAATGCACAAATAAATAATCGAATATATAAAAGGTTCAGCAATTTACGAGTGCTTACTAGAGTTGGAAAAGTGTCGGTTGCGGATCGCGAGACAGTTGAATTTACACGCTTGTTTGGTTCCCTCGACTCGACCGAAAGTTTCTCGTACGTGTTTACAGCGAGTACGTAGCTTAGGTGTGTGCACACGTAGGTGCACACGGGCGGCTGGATGGCTGGCGTCGTTTTAATGAAAAATGGGCTCCTCCGGTATCGGCAGGGAGAGCGAGACGGAGAGACGGAGCGTCGCGGGGGGACTGGGAAGACCGAGTTATATCTATCATTTCGCACAGACAAATAAGTCTCCGGCAGGAAATTTCGTTCGGCAACCTTCACCAAGGACATTTCGAGCCGAAAAAAAAATGATTTTCCTCGAGAGGGCAGTCCGACGCAGTCGAGGCGGAAAGGGCTAATCTTGGTCCCGATATCGAGGCCAAAAAGAATTCGGGGTGGATTATGGCCGAGATAATAGCCAAATTGTTTTCCTCCGCTGTACGTATGGACCGAGATACTTTTCATCCCCAGGACCAACCAACTCCGTCGGAGGGTGGCTCGACGAGAGGATAGCCACCCTCCGAAGTGCGCTGTTTACCGAGCATGGCCGTTGAAACTTGCCAACCGGTCTTGCGATTCAGCCACCAAAATTGACCATTCGACCCGGGAAACAAGGGCTCGAATCCAGATCCCACCCTCCTGCCAGACCCACCAACGTTACGAGGAATCCTTTGCTGGAATCTTCCATTCAAGGATCGTGCTCCAACTTTGTGTCACGCCCCCACCCCCGTCCCCCCTCGAATTTTCTCCTCCGCACAAACTTATCGCGGTCGCATCCAATCCAGTGTTTCGACTTCCGAGTCCTCTCAAGTTTGGCCACGTATACTTGGAAAAGAACAAACAAAAGTCAAAAAAAAGTGCAATGATATTTGAGAGCTCGTGTCTCTCGGACTTTCGGGACGGAAACGCTTGACCTGGAAAGTCTCATATATTTATACATTTCGTACCGGGTGGCCCAGGAACGCGGCTTTTGCAAACGTTTGATCGATATCGATTAAAAAATTCATGAAAATGTGGAAACGAAACGAATACTGAATTTCAAGTGGAAACAGAAAGATGTAAATGATCACTGGTAGGTTCGGTCGAGCGCAGGCGCAACAGGGGAGGTTGGCTCCGAAGAAAAGTCGAAAAGCAGACGAGTGGAGGAAAAACTTGAAAATCGGAAGAAGAGGGGAGAGAAGGCGACGACGCGCGAAGGACGCGTGAAGGACGCGTGAAAACCCCTCGAGGGGCTGTACACGGAACGGAGAGACAACAAAACAAGTAAATCCGCGTTCCCTCTCCGACTCGTGGTCAAGATTTTTCATCGAACGAGAGAAGCGCGTTTGCCGCGAGTGAGCCGTTAACAATTGGGCAACGCTCGATAATCGCAATAATCGGTAGGTACATCGCGGTGTGTCGGGGCTGGCTCTCGGGACAGGGGCTAGCGGGGCCCGTACCGTGGTTCGTACCTCTCGTGCGCGTTACGTCGGAATCACTCGAGTGCCGGGACCACTGGCATTGAGATTGACGCGCTGCCCAAGTCGCCGGTACTCTCTAAAATCCAGCACACGCATTTTGATGGTTTGCTCAAAATATTGCGAAGGAAACTTATCCCTCAATGTACCCGGGTCGAAGTTTTGAGAGGGCCCCAGTCAGGGCGCGTTCGCGTCCTTGGTTTATAATAACGACGTCTAATAATAACCCGATAAGTTTCGGGCTTTCGTCCATCTTCGGATCCGTGTACATAATCGTCAGTAAATTCAAGTACCTACCTATTCGTTTCGTTTGTCTCCAATCGTTTTCAATGAACCACCTTCACTCTGTTACGAATATTATTTATTATGTATGGTTATTCATAATTATTTGTCATTGCAAATCGCAAATATAAAATAATAACTAAAATATCATTTCAATTGTATGTATTACAGTGTGAAACGGTACGTAAAAAGTCGACATTTTCATGGAATGTTTAGAAAATTATGAATGATTACGTTACAGTTTACTATTGAATAGTGCATCGTTCAATCGATTAATATTGTATCACCTCGAAGCGCCGATCCAATTGCAAAAAATCGTACAAACTTTTCTCTACCCTCTATCGTTTTTCATTACAAATGATAATGCATTATTTGTCGTTCTTTGTCGTTCCGTATTATTCAATAAATGATAAATATTATTTATCATTCGGTTGAGGTAACGAAGAATGTATTTTATTCATTGATTTATTTGGCGATCCGAGTAAGAAAAGCGTCCGTAATCCCTGGTGGATGGAAAAAAGTCCTCCAATCCCCGCACTCTGTGAGCCAACCAACCGAGCTTATGCAAAATAATCCTAATCGATAATAAGCTCCCTCCCGGTTTTCTCGTGTAATCGATATCTCGTCAAGGCTCGAGCTCTTTAATTCGTATCCGTCATAATACTTTCCAATATTAATCCACTCTTCTCGTTTCTTATTTTTTTTTCGTTTTCTCTTCGTTTGTAAATCCCAACTCTCCGAGCTTCGCGATTATTTATGCTAGTTTGCGATCGGGTGGAATTAACGGGGAAAAAAAGGCGATCGATCCGAACGAATCGACTCTTTTTTTCGTACCTTTTTTTCGTACCGACGACGCACGACGAGGTACGCGAAGGAGAATCGTCGATTCGGAATGTATTTTTTCGATTCCCTTTGAGCGGAGCTCGATGGGGAAAAAATAGGAAGCGCGAAAGAGAGAAGAAGGGTGGGCGTCGAGGGTCAAGTCGAAATAAATAACGACTGCGAGAGCTTCGCTAAACTTGTACGTTTTTTGCGCGAACGTATGCGCAAATATTACGAACCTCCGAGCATTCGAGAGGTCGCAAGGGGGAGGGAAAAAGAGAGGGCTGTTTATCGGGAGTATTTCAGCCAACTCGATCGCTTTAATGCAGGTACACCAGGGAGAGAAGAAATTCGTGAATTTTCATTTGCAACCCCTCGAGGTCGTTCCCGTCCTCGCGTTCGCATTCCTCTGCCTTCCGAAAAGGCTTGCCTACCAGTTTCGAGCTGCCCTTGTATTTGCACTATCGTTCGATTATTTATCGCCAAATCAATCAATATAGTAGAAATTCAGATGAATAAACTTTGAACGCAATGTGAAAAAAAAGTAACGAATAAATAATGAAGGAGTAATAGACGCGCAATCGTTGAACGATTCGTAAGCAATGAATAGGCAACGAATAAATAATCGGACGACAAACACACGGATAAATAATAAATCGATAAAGCTGGAAACGAGGATACAAATGGAAGGAGGTGGGGGGATTTGTAAATAAAGAGACGCAATGCCACGAACGATGGAAGAAGCGAAGAAGCGTATTACTTGATCAATAGTACTCGATAACCATTGGATAAACAATAAACGAATAAAAAGTTGAAGGGTGGAGAAAGAGCGAATGAAAAAACGGCACGTGTAGACACGTCGCAAAGATCTGATAACGAATCAAATGAAAATCACAAATAAGAAATAAGAAATACGAAAAGTGTCGAAGAATGGAAATTTGAAAGACTCGGGGCAGGAGGAGGACCCGTTGTCGCGGGTCGCGGGCAAAAGAGCCTCGACACAGCTGGGGCGAAAGCCCCCCCCCCCCCCCCCCCCCCCCCCCCCCCCCCCCCCCCCCCCCCCCCCCCCCCGGCTTGTCGTTGGGGATGCAGCTCCGTCGCGTATCCGGTAAAACGTAGGTAAGTCTCGGTCCTCGGTCTTTGGGAGTGGATAAAGCGGGTATCCGTGCTCTCGTTCCTCTTTCTCTTCTCATTCGAACGTCTCCTGGTCTGTGTACTCGCGATAGCCTTGCCCGAGGGCCGGGGAGACAGCGGGCCGGAGCGTGCTTCGGGTAAAACTCGGAATTTTTATTGGGGATTAGCCCGGGCCTCGGTACATGGACGGAGGAGGAGGAGGAGGAGGAGGAGAAGGAAGGCTCCGTGTACGATAACGGCAAACTCGATGGTGGAAAGCTACGCAACTTTCCGAATAGTAATAGTAAGTGACGCCCCGGGGTGGAGGGAGGATTATCGATTGGGGACGGAAGGGAGGGACGAAGGGTGGATTTGAGCTCGGGAAGGCTCAAAGGCTTGGATGGTCGTTGGTTGGAACGTTGAAAACGTACAGCCACGATGCGACAGCGAAAGAGGGACGAGGGGTCTCAGAGCCGAGGGGTGCTTCGAGTCCTCGTCGCCGACAATTATTCCGCAAGACACGGCCAGCGCTCGAGCACTCGTCTCTTTTATTATAAATATTCATCAATGCTCGCGCTTAAAGGGCCAATTATTAGCCGATGCGACGGTGCATCATTGTTCCGCCGACCAGGCTCTATTTTACCTCGATTGTTCGTTACAAGATCTCGGCTCTGTGAGGAAGACGGCCAGGCGAGAGTTCGAGAAGAAGCGCCGGCCGTTTAGCATCCTATATCGGCAGCCTCCTCTTTAACGCGTTAAAAACGGCGCGACGACCTCGTCGAGTTTGCCACGGAATACCGGTTATTTAACAAAAAAAGCCTCGATCGAACAGCCGACGAGACTAATCGGTGGGCAAAGCCCCCAAAGTCTCGTTAATTACACGAGATTTTCCCTCGCCCCTTCAATATCTGGATATTAATCGGCCTCGACTCGGGGTACGATATCAATTGATATTATTTTGTATATTATTAACCCGGTTGAACGAAATTATCCGACCTGGAGGTAGAAGCATGTTCAGTAGAGGTTTTTCCCGAATGATTATGTAGCTGGTTTTCTGGTCAAGAGCCTCTGTAATAACTAATTGTAGAAATAAATGATTGTACAATTGTTGATCTATTGGAGGATACGCTGAAAACATGACTGGACGGTCTTGAATGGACTTGAAAATCGGTTTCAGGCTATCCAAAAGTATACAGTAAACGTAGTCGGATTTTTTCCGGATATAACATTACACTTGGCTATAAAAAAATGGGCACCATATTTTTATACCATCTCATTGAAGGATTCAAAAAACGATTGGCTCCATTCTACCAGGAGCCTAATTTTTTAATATCTACCGAGACCCCCCCCCCCCCCCCCCCCCCCCCCCCCCCCCCCCCCCCCCCCCCCCCCCCCGCCCCCGCCCCCGCTCCCCTTCGCTCTTTTTCGTCTCTGCGCCTGATCTCGCGTGCCGATCTCGTCCACACCTCCTCGTCTCTCGTTAGCTTCTTCCGAGTGCGTTCAATATGTAAAAGCTTCTCGGGTTTATTGGAATATCAACATTATATCGGAGCCGACGTAATAACGAGGTGGGAGGGACGCGAGAAAGGGGGAGAGAGAGCGCGAAAATAAGTGAGACGCGGGCCGTTATGAAATTCCATGAATATCTAATAAATTGATGCACCGCGTTACCTATAAGCCACAAACGCCCTCTACTTACAATTTCCTCACGGAGTTTTACTCCCGCTCTATTACCGCCCATCCTCTCTGTCCCTTTCTTCCTCTCGTGCCACCGAGCATTTCTATATTACTCTTTATTTCTCACCCTTGCACGAGCCCCGCCATCCTAATATGCTCGGCTGTCTTATCGAATGGTCATTGCAAGTACGTGAAATACAAGCTCACCCTGAAAAATCCTTGTCTCTCATTGTTAATATTACTCTAATTATTTATGTAATTTTTTGCCAGGTTGTCATACAATTGTTGTACGTAAACTTATACAATATCGTTGTGGACGCAATTCATATGACAATTCGTTGTTCAGTTTACATAATTCACGTCACCGTTATAACTGTCACCGATTGAACCATGCTTTCGAAAAAACATATTTATCGAATACCTATTTCGTGCAATCTTCGAAAAACGAATTTTGAAGAAAAAAAAATCAACCGTCGTTATTTGTACTTATCGCTTTTGTTACGCGCGACACTTTCCAATGGTAACACAATTGTTTGGGCTCGATGAAGCGATGATAACACAATCGATCAATCTTCATCTCCTCCCGCCCTTCCCATTTCCTGTCGCTCTCAACCCCTTTCGACCGCACATTCGAGGTAGTCCTCGTTTTCTCGCGTCTTCCAGACGCGTTCGCTCAAAGAGTCGAGGCACGTTTTGCGCCGAGGAATCTCGTGGCCGTTACTCGCGGCAAACGGTATCGGATATTTTTTTTAAACTCGCGATATACATGTTAATTGTGGCCCGTAGCCCCGATGCGAGAGCATAATTGGAGACTTTTTTTTTGTTTTTTTTTTTTTTCTTAGCCTCCCTCGCTTGCCGCGTCAACGTCTCGTAAAAACGTGACAAAATGATTTTTCCGGGAAAAAGTCAAACGCCTCTCGTGCTTGGGAGCGTTACGCGATCCGTTATGTTCGTCGCGGTGTTACAAGCAGTTAGGAAAGTTGAGCAAGAAATGGTGAATCGGGCTCAAAGTCGTTCAGACGTGGCGAATAGTCCGTAACTCGTACGCCAAGTACGAGTCATTCTCGATTCAACGAACCGAAAAATTAAGATACAATATTGAACTATCGTAATCCCCCCCCCCAGCCGAACACAAAGAAGCGTGACTCGATCGGGAATCGTCGATTGAGCGTGATGAAATTTGTCCACACCGAGGTTCGATTCTCCCGGGATCGGAGGGGAGAGAAACCGCAAAGTTTCGAAGCGTTGAATCAATCGAGGCTCGTGCCGTAGCTACGGAATTCACCGTCGAAAGAGACAACGAAAAAACAAGGCGAATAGAAAAAGAATAGTTACGGGTAGAGTCGATTAATCGGCTGGTCCATGGAACGAACGACCGATAATCCGAATCAAGACGAAACCCGAACATTGCAAGTTTCATTCCTTGATGTAGGGTTACGTGAGATATTTTATTGACCGATGGCACGGGAACCACGTCCACAAAAAACAAATGTTAATTTTATTTTCCATAAAGAGAAATGATCCGCGTCGATATTACATCCGGAACTTTCTATTTTCACATAATTATTAATATCGTTAAAGTTATCGAACGCATCATACATTTCTGTTTGGATCGGAGAGGCTCGATACAGTTTAATAAATTTGTGTACCGAGCTCGTATCTTTCGGGAGCTCGATCGAAATAACGCGTGTCCCTCGATGGCTCTTTCCTACGCTCCGGGACGAACGAGGATGCCTGCTGGTCTTCCTTGACGGGCACGAATTCGGATCGCCATTCGAAATTTACCTCTTTTTCTTTTTGTTGGGAAGACGGATCGCGTTTGCGGGAGATTCCCCGAAGCCAGGATTTCGGCCTCCTCGTTCCGGAGCGATCGACGATTCCTTTGATAGCGGGCTTGTCTGTATCTCACGACGATCCCGGGGCGAAAGAGGCCGAACACGGGTTTTCGAGCGCGAGGACAACTCGGTTTCTCCCCTCCCATATACCTACCCCGATTTCGACTTTCGTCCAAAATCGAGTCGCAGAACTCGACGGGCGGGAAATTATGAAGTTCATAGACTTCGCGATCTTACAAGATTAGAGCCCGTTCCTCTAGCATCGTAGAACGTCAGGTGAGCTCTGAACCGACCAAACGCAAAAGGATCGAGTCTATCGATTGGTCGCTGATGAAAAGTCACATCGCCGGTATTCGAAAACCAACCGGACGAGCCGGAGTTTGAATGACTCGGGGGGACATCCGTCGTGTCAATTGTCAGGGGAACGTCTGACCTGGTTCACCGATACCTCGATGGAACGCGTTACGCAATGACGTTTACGATACCTCCGTGAAAGCTCCCCTTGCAAAGTTCTCGATGCCTTCGCGAAACGTAACGCGATGACGTTGATCGTGCTTTCGTGAAACCCGAGCGGTATCCGGCTCCAACCGAACCTAAATCGATCGACTCGAGTTCATTGGTTAGCCGAAAGGTCCCTCCCCGCAAAACTTGCCGTAAATCAGGCGCACATCGACTTCCGAGACTCTGGAAGGAGTCTCCGTTACCTACCGTTTTCTTCCCAATGGCCCAAAGTGGTGTTTCGAAAGAGTTTTCCAAAGTGGATTCCCGCGTTACGGTCGACCGGTGATGTTTGCGCGCGCGGTCAACTTTCACCAAGGAAATCGAGCATACGTATTCGAAGCCAACGCGTGCCAAGGAAGAACGAGCCCCGTGGTTTTCCGGGTTAACGCGGTACTCGATAGCAGATTTTCACCTGTTCAGGCAACCCCCTTTTCAGTTTGGCCCGCCGAGTCCGCGGGTCATAAATCGGGTTTCCCCGATGTGGCGTCGAGGGTGCCCGCAGCCTGCTCTCCGACGCGTTTTCTTTCGACAATAATTGCCACGAGCTCCGGATAGACTCGACGAAACAGCTCCTTCGAGAGACCCGAAAGAGAGTTGGCGAGAAGAAGGAGAACAAAAAAAAAAAAACGCCAGAGTTGAGGCGAACATTTGGCTCGATGGGAAACGGAAACTGGCCAGCGATCGTAAAGTTTATCCAACCAAGAATATACAATTTTGGTGAATGTATAAAATAGGCAAGTTTCGAGTCCGGTGACAGTTGGTGCCGTTCGTCCAGCATCGAATCATGACCGTTCGCAAGGTATCGTAGATATTCAGACTTTTGTTGCTTCTCCGTTCGACCCTGATCTTCCGCAAGCCCCAAAATATCGACTCTTCGGGCATCGCGAACTCTGGGGACCGTAGGAGATGACGGTTTATATGGGTCGTTGGAAACGACGGGGGAAGGCAGGACGAGAGGTCTTTGGGCTCAACGAATAAATTGTCGCAGGGTTTTGTGCTGTCGATTCTACTGAGCGCCGGTGCCCTTGGGATTCGGAGGGCACATCGAGAAGGTAAGATATCGAGGGATCGAGAAGGCAGCGTTTCGAGTCTTTCACGGCCCGTTCAACGTCCCCCAATCCTGGAGCTCGGCTTTCCCCGCTTCTGTTCCCAACGCGAATCCAAACGAACCCAAACCAACCCGCCAGTTTCGCACTGCCGCACTGTCCAGGCGACACTCGCGTTATCACCGATCATCCATTGACACAGTCGGCCTCAAAGACGAGATCCTCGAGGACATTGCCGACCAAGATTCCAGCCACGAGAGATCCATCGATCATCATCATTATCATCGGAAACATGACGCGCATTCGTTCCAACACTTTGACGGACCTGTCTCCGGGCATCATCGGGAAGTCAGCTGGAAGGACAAACACGGTCACCATCATCACGATTACAAAGCGCATCCGGAGTACAAGTTCCATTACGGAGTCGAGGATCATCGTACCAAAGACCTTCATGGACAGAAGGAACACCGTGACGGTCGGTCGACCATTTTCTAACCAGGCATCCACCGATCGATTGAATTCGGGCTGTTTGGGTTTGGTGCACGACTGAGCTTCTCGCGGAGCTCTGTTCGAAACTTGAATTCCCCGGGCTCTACTTTGGCCGCTTCACGGAGAGCTTTCACCCATAAAACTGTAACAAAAGCTTCGCTTCTCCGCTCGTTCATTTATTTGGGTTCGTTTTCCCAGCTGAGCCAGACGTCATTTCCTCATGAGGTTTTTCTGGGTTCCTTTTCCCAGTTGGGCTTTGCGTAACGTACTTTCGGGTTTCTCTGTTTTTCCTTTAAAAGCTGACCCTGGCGCGACTTACTCATCAGGTATTCCTCGATTCGTAAAACCAGGGTTTTTCCAGGTTTCTCTGGGTTTGTTAATATCCAAGTATGATTTCTCCCATCTTTTGCCAAACTTTGTCGCACCGATACATTGCTTCGGCTGTTGTTTCGGTCACCCTGATTATCCGAGTTGCCGTTGCATCCGGGGGCTCTATCGAGTGGTCTCGTGCCTTGGTGCCATCAGGAAAAGAACTCTCCGGGGAGTATCACATCCACGAGCCTGGCGGAAACGTGAGGACCGTCAAGTACTATTCGGACCATTACGGGGGTTTCTTCGCGGTCGTCGAGAATCACGGTGGCAATGATCATTCGGGTGGTACTCGTGGCAAACACTGACGCACCGTGGAGCTACGTAGGCGCGTCATTCTCCAGCACCGGCGTGTCTCTTACCGATCGCACTCGTATCAATAAACGATCAATCACTCGCCATCTCGTTCTCGGTGATTCTCAATGAAAAAAAAAAGCATAAAACAAAAAACCGACTCCTCGATCAACCGCCAACGATTCACTCGTCCTCTTTCACAGGCGTTGATGAAAGACGACAAAAAAAAAGCAGCCGGGGGCTTTGGAACTTTTGTCGGATTCTTGCCTAGGAATTATTGAATCGTCGTTGCAAGTTCGTTCGAATCGAAATCATGCAATCACGCGGCAGCACAGTCGAGCCGAGGCCCTTTTTCCTCGCGGAAGCTTTTTTCGTTTTTACTTTTCACCGACTCGCGGATAAAACGAGCGGTTCCTTCGATCGGACGCTCCGGCGAATTGGAGCGTAACGCGCGACCCCCCCCCCCCCCACTCCCGTTCCTCTTAAAACCACTCGTCGCCGTCGTCGAGGTTCCCGGCTACCGGTATCCTGCACGCGAGCTGTAACCCAAACAAACCCACCCTCCCTCTCGCTTGGCCTGGTTTAATCGAATCGCGCATCCTCACCGGCCAAGGGGAAAAGGGAAACGATGAACGGGAAAAATAGCGATGAGGGCGGGGACGAGCGGGGACGGAGAGCTTCAAGGGGTTTTCTCGAAAAAAACGAGGGAGACGTGTTTTTCAGCGATTGCTGATCGATTGATCGTTGAAATAAATCTTTTACTTAAAACGTCACAAGATGGCGCTGTTACGTCAATCTGAATCATCGATCGATAAATTGCGTTGTTCATTTTGCACCCTTAGCTGAATCGAGGTGTCAATGACTTATCCGTCAAAACATTACCCGTCAAACATAAAACATCACCCGTCAAATAGAATCTATGTAAACTGACGCGCAGCGAAGCGGGCGGGTTTTGCCAGTGTTTCTATAAGTATTTCTAATCGATTATTCAGTTACTGCTTTGTCGCTTATTACGCGGCTTGTGCAATTTAATTATTTGCGGTAGGTGAGGGGCTTGCCATTGTCGCAATGGCTTCAATTGTGTGCTCAGAGCTACTGCAAACAACATTCATTTTCTTACAATAAACTAAAAACGAAACCATTCGGAAGTGGTTAAAAAAAAAGATCGGCGATGCGCGTATCGTTTAAAACTATGATACGACTCGGAAGGCGCGGTTACTGTGAAAAACAAAATTTTAAAAAATGATTAATTATTGTTCAGAGGGTTCTAGAAAAGCCCAGTCTTCCGCAGCGCGTGTGGGGGTCATCTAGTTATCGCGTAAAGCCTCGATGCGAGCTGGAAGTCGCAGTTACACCAGCGCGCATCCCGGTCCATTTTTTGAGCTATATTTAGACAGCGGAGCGTGCTAATTGACGCGTAAAATGTACAGCGGTTGGTCGGGTCGCGTCTTCCGGGCCTGTCTGCCAGGTTCAGCGTCACGAGGGGGGCAAGTGCTTGCCAAATCGTGGCCTAGTGTTGTATGGCAACTCACTCGACTCTCTCTCTCTCTCTCTCTCTCTCTCTCTCTCTCTCTTCTCGTCTTTCCTATCGCACAGTTCAGTAATGCAGACTTGCAGAAAAGTTGTTGGATCGAGCGCCCACGACTCTATCCGCGCACGTATACGTATAGGCGGATAACCCACGTGGAGAACCACTCCACTCGGTAGTCGACCAAGTTTGACTCGTAAAACTTGCAACCGCTGCGAATCATGACCCTTCTGTCCACACCCCCCCCCCCCCCCCCACCCCCAGCCCCCCCACACGTGCCGGTACATCGTATTTTTGCTTGATTAAAAAAATCTTGTATGGTATTGTGTCATCAAAGGTTTTCATATTATTGATAAATTTACTGTTCGTTCGTTACGTCACTTTATAGTGAAATACATTTTCACTAATTATCGAATATCAATAAACGGTATTACGGATGAAAAGAACGTGTGCATTTCCATCGTGTTACTTCTGGCAAAAAGTCATCGGCCGCACGAAAACACGTCCAACCTCGATCCTACCTATCAATAACAAAGGAAATATGCAAAATTGCTGATAACGTCACCGTACGTTGGGGACGCGTGTATCAACAAAACAAGAAGAAAGTAGAAAAAATCGCGAATGAAAGTTACGTGGCCCTCGAAGTTTGAAAAGTCACTGCTCTCACAAGAAACCTCGTATGTCTAAATAAATTGAACGAACTTGAACGAACTTGAACGACTGATCGTTGAATCGTAGTACGAAACAATCGGTGAAACATGCGAGAGATTCGAGAGAACTTTAAGCGAGTGAGAGAGAGAGAGAGGGATCCGTTGAAAGGTAAAGTACACGAAACATACGAACAAGTGGGACGGAGGGCCGTGTCGTTGATGGAGTTGCAACTTCTGAATAATCCTTTACGCAGTTAACGCGGATACTCCCACACTCCCTTTTCCGCTCTCGCGAGTCTCGCCCCTCCCCCCGACCGTTTCCCGGTCCCGATTTCGTAACTCCACTTGGATGTTGTTCCAGTTGAAGAGCTTGCGCGAAAGCTTCCCCTCCCCTTCGCTCCCTTCGTGCCCTTATTCGTTCCCGTAGATCCGTACGCCCGTAGACACTCGGGCAAAAGACAGCCACACACGGGTAGACGCAAATTCATCTTTGGTCTCGTTCGGTCTCTCGGCTCGTTCCGTCTACCCATCGCTCCCACCTTCCTACGGAATCTCTTCTAATAACGAAGCAAAGCATACGCGGCAGTGAACGAGGACGCGTGCATATTATTCCCCGTGAGATCCGCGCCGTTTTCAGACTCCCGACAATTCTCGCGGATCCTCCACGAACGTTGCTTACTCCCCCGTGTCCCAATCGTGTCCCAATCGTGTCCCGTCTCTACCAGTTCCAACCTTTCCTCGTTTCCTTATTTTCTCGACCGTCCCAAGGATTCACCAAAGTACGCACTTGGCGAGATCGTTGCCTGTTGCGATTGAAGCTTGTTTCAGAATGCTCTCAATGCCGGGGTTAGGTACCGGTTTCCTCTTTGCCGGTATCGACGGCCCCCAATCGGGGCCTTTTTGTCGGTCCTTTCTCCGGCCGGCTCGTGTCGATCGGGACGGAAATAAAAATCGTCACGTCGGATCGATGACAATGATAACAATGAGGCACGGAACGGCGCAAGTTCGATGTGTCGTAAGCGTTATAGAATAAAAAGTAGACGCAAAGAGAAACGTCGCGAGGCGGCGGTGGTGAAGCGGGAGAAGAAACCTCGAGTATAAAAGATATCGACAGGTGTATCATTCGCATCACGGACAACTGTCGCTGACGGAGTAACAACGTTGCGAGATTGACAGAATGGCGCTCAAGGTTCGTACTAAAACGAAACGATTCGTTCGATCCTTTCTTTCTCCCTGTGTGCATATTTTGGATAATTTGTCCAATAGAAGCAAAGGAACATTGAAACAAAGGTGAAACAAGAGAGGAAGGTTCGACAAAATACGATACGCGTATGCACGCTGGAAGATTATAAAAGCGTGAACGTTGAAGTAGGATTTTTCGAACGTAATATTTTCACGCGGATGTAGGACCGCGCGTGTTTACGTCCGTATTGAAACGGACAGATACGGATACAGATGCCGAAAAAAGAGGAGGAAAGTCGCCGAAAAAATGGAATCTCAACGTAAATTCAGTGAGCGAGCTACACAATTTCTTAGAATCCCGAGGGGACGTTTTCTCGTCGAGGACGAGGCGATCGTCCCTTCGCCTCGTTCCGATAATAATCGGAACAGCTTCGAAAGAGAGGATCGTTGCGAAAGTTGGGACGACGAGGAAATGCATTTTGGGTCTCGTTGGCCGCACCTTTCAGGAGTTTGCAGTCGTTTTGGGCTTGTTGGCGGTGGTGGGATTCGAAACGACGTTGGCCGGTCACGCGCACAGTTTCGCCCATTTCCACGGTCCCGTCGAGGGCCCTGGTCACGAGACGACCGTCGACGACAAGCAGCAGCACGGACGTCGCATCGTTGATTACGTCGCCCATCCGAAATACGAATTTGCCTATGGGGTCGAGGACCACCACACGGGAGATTATCACGGCCAGAAGGAGCACAGAGATGGTAAATTGCGCAAGGGGTTGCGCGAGCTTGCTTTCTTCCTTCCGCCCGTCCGAGACACTCGTCGATGTCGTCGACGTCGTCGACGTCGTCGACGTCGTCGATGTCGCCTCACCTCCACCGCCGAATAGGATCCCGCGTGGCCCGCGCGAGGCTCCACGATAAAGCGGAAGGGTACGCTCTGTTTCAGGGAAAGACGTCGCCGGTGAATATACGATTAAGGAGCCGGGAGGTAACGTCCGGACGGTCAAGTATCGCGCTGATCCTCACGGAGGATTTTTCGCCCACGTGCACAATTCCGGCGGAAACGATCACTCGGGGGGCACTTATGGGGGACACGGACACCACTGACCGATCGACGTCCTCTCCGAGTGAACTCTCGAGCTTTCTTTCCAAGGAATCCAGACCCACACGCCTGCGCTACTCAATACACTTGACCGCTTTTCATCGTTCTTCTTTATTTTTGTTGTCTCCGATTGTTGATTAAAGGAACTCTGAGTGGCACGCGTGCGTATCTCATATTTCGGGAATGCGAACGTTCATTTTTTTCCGGTAGTACATTTTCACGATCCGAATCGTAATCGGCGAGCCGAAAATCACGCCGAGACGTTCGCGCGTTACGCTGAATTCGAACGCGAGAATTTATAGCCGCGGGGGGAGGGGGGGGGGGGGGGCTTCGACACTCCCGAAAACGTCCCGTTCCACCAACACGGCTGCTCTCCGCGAAGCTTCCGAGGCTCTTTGATAAAATTGCACGCTCTCGCGTTTACCGATCCCTGCGACTTTGGCACTCGTTCTTCGAGGTTTGCGCGACAAACGAAAAAGGAGGAAAACAAACGGAAACGTCGATATCGACGCCGCCGCGGAACGTTTCACGCAAGAATGCGAGAGTGAGTCTTTGGCGTTGGCGTCGAAGACTGCGGGGATCCGTGAGAATCGGTATTTGCGATATTGGATGTTTCGCGAGATAGGCACGCGCGAAAAGAGCGCGATGGATGAACCGACTGCAAAGTGGAACGAGGAAATACAGCGAAAAGGATATATCGCTGGCGATGCAGAAAATTCGATTCCTTTGTAACCGAGAAAGAAGATGAGAGAGAGAGCGAGCGAGCGAGGGGGCGGGGTGGATAAAGTCGGTGAGTGGACAGAGCCGTGCAGGTACCGCTCAGACCTACCGGATAGGAGTAAAAGGAGTGCGAGAAAAATATTTGTATTTGAGCCGTGTGTCTTTTCTCCATACTCCCCACACTTGGTCCTCTTCCTCGTTCCGTATTCACCGGTCCACCCAGCCACCCGTTCCCCGGGAATCCGACACTGGGATACTCGGATCGAAATCGGCTCTTCGTCGACCTTCCCCCGATCAATCTCCCTCCCCCCCCCCCCCCCCCGCGTTCGCGCCCCTTCGAGCGATTGTTAAATACAACTGCGACGTTACGGGTCTCGTCTTGAATACTCGTAACTCGTTCCTCACGAGGCGTACCGCGAAAGCAAAAAATAAAAAAAACGAGATGGCCGCTCGATCGATTCGACGCGAGGGCATTCTCGGACGTGATCCTTTTTTTGTTTCGACTCTCGTACCGTCAGAAGCGGGAGAAACGAAAGAAAAGTAAGAGCGAGGCTGGCTCGGAGGATCGGTCGTGCCTCGGTGAAATACGATGTACCAATTAGGCGCTTGGCTATCATTACGAGTTAGAAACGCGTCGTGGCATTTTGTCTGGCTCCTTGGAGAACGGACGGTCTCCGGTAATCCGATATCTCCATCGAGCATGACAAATTGAAACGTCGAGTGACTCGCTGTCTCGCCGTTTGCCGCCTCCTCCTCGGCATTTTCTTCGCGTCGGCTTCCTTGGCCAACTTCCTCGCCGTGTTCCCCCGCTTCCGCATCATTTTCATTCTCCGGCTATCGAACCGCGTTTCTCTCGTAATTTTCTCTCGTTTCCCGTCTCGTCCGTCCATTTCCTTGCGCTTTTTTTCTCTCACCCGCATTTGTGCTTTCAACATTTTTTATCAATCCTCATCCCCGTCAATTGTATTATTTTGTTTCATGCATCATCGTCGTTCCGTATGTATCTTCATCTTTTGACATTGTTCGAATCGTTGTCGCGTATGACTATTTACTACCGTCGGTTGTATTTGTTCCTGCATATTCGTTGAAGTATATAACATTTATTTGGACCGAGGTATTTCGTTATTTTGGGATCAATGCCCTCCGAAGCCTCGTTCAATTTGTCTCGGTTCGTCTCCTCGTCGAGTCGGTTTTCTCGGGCGAGTCAGGTGCTTCGTTCGCTTCTGCACCGGACTCGTTACAGCCTCGGCTGTTGGTCCAGGAATATTCATTAGCGAATCCAATTGTTGAGTCGTTGTCGGGGTTGGGAGCGGGTGTCGCGCGGTGGCGGCTCGTCCGTGCTCCTCGCAAAGTGGCGCGCTCGAGTTTGCAATTGGGCGAGGAAAACGCGATCGGAAAGGCGAACGCCTCTCGAGAATTCGTGAGCGGCGAGTCTCGTCCGCTTTCGTGCCCTTCGGCACGAGCGCCTCGAGCCTCCGGGTATGCATCGTCGCGTCCACACGCCCGCCTACCCAGTGGCGATACCTGATCTTGACCTGACAATTATACGAGGGCTGCTTTAATAATTAAAGGTTGGTTCAGCGATGCCGCAGCCGACGCCGCCTACCGAGGGCTACCCGTTCCTCCCGTCTCCGCCATCCTCACCGGTTTCCTCGCGGATCATGTCACGGCTACTTCGAACAACCAATTATTACGATTATTCCTTTACAAATGAAAAAGGTCGAAGAATTTGGCTAATGAAGAACGATGAACGATTGCACGTTCGCGTGACGAGGATTACGCCGATAACGATAATTATTATAACGATCCCAATAATAACATTAGTCAAAGGAACAAACATAATGTTAATGACAAGAGTAATACGAACGATAGTAAGAATGACGAGGACGACGACGATAGGTGTACGGCGGCGAGTATCGGTTCGACGCGCGAGGTGCCGTTTCTACCGTTACCGGGTACAAATAAGGCCGAAACAAGGCCCTTTGCGCGGTTTTGTCGCGAGCGGATGCGAGGCACGAATTTAGTACAAGGGCAAAAATCGTACAGGAGAGACGAGGACGAAAGGGGAAAAGGAAAAAGGAAACGAGGCAAGAGTTATCGTTGATTCACTCTCATCCCGAGCATACCGACCGGTGGTGGGTACCTGCATCCTCCTTTGTCTCTCTCCCTTGGCCCTCTCGGTCCTCCTGGTTCTCGTTTTCCCCTCTAGGGCTGATCCCCCCCTTCGATCCCCCACTTGGCCCCCGGTCGCCGGCCCTCGGCCAACCTCGTGACTTTTTTCGGCTGGTGCTACGTCCGGAGAATTCTCGGGGACGCTGTGACAAATGGAACAGTACAATGGACACCCCCGCCGTTGTACCAGTCCCGAGCTAGAAAAACAGGCAATTCCCAAGCAACAGCCCCGCAACCCCTCGAACCGCACGGTACTCGGTCGAAAGCTCGCTCTCTCTCCCTCCTGAGGTAGCATTGCCGAGGAACGAAAGGAAAAAAACTTTACCGACAACCAGAGGGAGGTTAATTTTGTCTGGTTGCGTGTTACTCCGGAAGTTGTCGCGATATCCGGTAAAATAACGGTAGAGAAAGACGCAGGTAGGTATATATACACGCGTATGTACGTATGCGTGTATCGGCAAGTACGATCGATACTGTCCGATGAGAAGCAAACCGGAAATAATGACGAGCGGAGCGACTCGGGGGAAAGGGAGAAATGCTGCCGCGTCTTGAGGCGATCACGGCCCCGTCCTCGAGCTTGGAAATAATTTGCAAAAAAAAGAAGACATTTTTCTCCATCGAACGTTCACGCTTTCTTCTCGTGCTCGTATCGCGATCCCTACCTATCCCGATCTCATTTATCCGTGCGTCAAGATATGTTTTTTTTTTTTTTTTTTTTTTTTTTTTTTTTTTTTTTTTTTTTTTTTTTTTTCTTTTTTTTTTTTTTATGCTACAAAAGTAACAACGCGAGAACAACGACAGCCTACCGTATCAGTATTAGCGACGATGATGATAATAATAATAACAACAATGGTAGATAACGGGAATGTGCAACGACGAATGTTCTCGTATCAAAAGGTACCTACAAACCCAAGCAAACGAATAACAATAAAAGTAAAATTTACGAGAAAGAATGTACGAATGGAGTACGATATATGGCGCAGTGACAAAAGTAAGGCCGTTCTCTTGAAGTAGGTACGCGTGTTCTCTGTGTAATTGTTGAGACAACAGACAGAACCGAGAGAGGAGTAACCGGGGAAAAAGTAAAGCGAAGGCCGTTCCAGTTCGAAACTCGACTCTTGTTCGATCGCGTTCCGGCTCTTCTCCTAGGCGAACGGAGTATCCAGGTATACCTGTTGCAAGTTTTGGCGAGTGTTGTCGGTAGAGTCGCTCGGTAGCGCCCTACGCGCGATCCCTCGTTGGCTCTTCGTCCAGCCCGCGCCCCCCCCCCCCCCCCCCCCCCCCCCCCCCCCCCCCCCCCCCCCCCCACCCCGCCCCCCCCCCCCCCCCCCCCCCCCCCCCCGAAACAACACGGGCCGTTTTACCGGCATCGCGGCGAGCGAGTTTCTTCACTCTCAATTATCACCGCTGCAAAGTCCAAGTCGAAGGATATTAGGTAGAGACCGCAGTTTTCCGGGACTGCAGTTTTCAACTTTTCAATTTTCTTACTATTTCATTCGAGTTGGAGCGAATGAACCTCTCTAGCTAAATTTAATAACCTTTCTCAGCGAATACTCGGGTGCCTTGCTCTTTCTTATTCGATTAAACGAAACTGTTTGATTTTTTACGAATTCAAAGTGAAACCTTTTGCAGAGTAAATTTCGACAAAAAATTGCCTATTAATTCCGAGTTATTTTTCATTAGTCTTTCTCATGAATTATTTTCAATCAATGAAAATTATTTGCTTCTTTGAATAAAGTAAAATGGAATAATATTTGCCGGATGATGCAAAGTCGATTCATTTCCTAACGGAATAACACGGAATTTCGTCGTTTCTCGATACGATCGGGGTGTCTTCTTTTATTCGACGTTGTTACGCCGAGAACCCTCATTTTTCCGAAACGAAATTGGATCGATTGTTCGATTCTTTTCAATTCGGATGAATTTGACACTTTGCGATTGCTTATCTTTTTCGATAACGTTTTTACATTTCCAATTTCAAATTTGCGCTCGTTGTATCGACACTTTTAGACTTGCATACTTAAATTGATGTTTTTAAATGTTCATTTATCGAATCCAAGTTTCGCGTAAAATAAAAGATCGCTCGAAGCTTCGAACATCGCGATCGAGCAACACCGGTTTTTTCGGGCACGTGCCAGGGGGACGAGAGGGCTCCGTCCGATCGAAGCGATCTTTTGCACGAAAGCAACAGCGGCGGCGTCCGTGAGGCGTTGCCCCGCCATCTTTTTCCTTTTCGAAATTTCTAGTTACGAGCTTTCCGAAAATGGGCTTCGTGAGACTCGTAAATATTGGCCGAGCTCGAAGAAGGATTCAATCGCGAATGGGAGGCCCCTCCCTGGTGAAACGGGACAGTCGCCGAAGCGGCAAACTTTCCCAAAGCTCGGAGCGGCCCGGCAGACGAGAGAATAAAGGATCAAGGCGTATGGAAAAGTTGCGACTCTTTCGAGAGCGTCGATCCTCGGGAACGTCCCTCTTTTCTCCCTTCGCTAACGTTGCCCTTTCCTCTCCCCTTGTTTCGTCCTCTACTCATTCCTGCCGTTACTTTTCGTCTTTTCTTTCGCTCCCTCCGACTCTTTCCTCGCCTTTTCGCTGCTGGATCTCGAGAAGCGCGAACATTCATTAGCCGGTGCTTGTCTCGGGCCATTTACCTACCTCGAGGGCCTCTTCGAGTCGTAAGTTTCGTTCGTTTTCACTCCTCTTCGACCCTCTTCCGTCTCTCGCCCTGTTTTCTCCCCTCCTGCCTTGACCCCCCACCCTCCGTCCGTTCTCTCTCTCTCTCTCTCTCTCTCCATATACGTATACCTGTTTATTGTTTTCCCTACCAAATTAATAAATCTATTATACATTTTTTTTAAATCATTTTTCTTATTCACATTGACACGTTGGTTATTATTATTATTAGGGTTATTATTTTTGTTTTTGTTGCTATTTTCGTTGTCTCGTTATTACTATTTTTGATTGCATTCTCTTATCATAGCTGTGACTTTAGTTTTGTCTGCAAGTGTGACACCAGAGAATAACGAGTAAACGAGCAATCACTCAATCGACATCTCTCGCTCTCTCTCTCTCTCTCTCTCTCGATAATAATGAAACGTTATTACAAGAACGATACTGAACTTTTACAATCTTTGTTGTTATCCGTTTTTTTTTGCTTGAAGAGGCTTTTCATTTTTGATTTCGTTTTATACCATAACGTGAAAAAATATTGCGTGAAATGGAGTACACGGGTCCTCCACGTTCAGCCTTTCCAGCCTGCTCATCGTGGGGAGAAATGAAAAGAAGAGCTCGTTTGAACGAGCCTCGGATATTCGGGGACGTTCGAAACATTTCTGAAAACACACTTGACCCACTGTGCTTTTTCAACGAGGGTTGGGGGGGGGGGGGGAAATGGTAAATAAAAGGTAAAAATTGGAGGATAGCGAGTGCGAGGGATGAATTCGTTCGTTAGTAAATCGGACGGAAGCTCTCGCCTGTGCTGGCTTTCCTCTCGATATTTGTGTCCTCTTTTTTGAGTCAGCCTCGAAGTTGGGACGGTTAATGGCACAAACGAGGCGGCGGCGGCGGCGGCGGTACACGGTGAAATTTGTCCAAAAGTAGAAAATTGCGGACATTATCGTCTTTTCTTAAGAGCGGCTCGGTCCTTGGGGCCCTTGAAGCAGCTCGGCCGATGCCCTATCCCATTTTTGCTCCACCACCCCCCAGCCAGATGACATTAGAGCTTTGGTAACTTGCCAAGATACATCTGCCAGCACTCAGCAGAGAGCCGGAACTAAATCATACACCGGTAGTCAGCCTCCCCCACCCTTGATCCCCCGCCTGCCACCGAACCCCCTTGCGCGAGCCTTTTTTCCCCTTCTCCGAGATGGAGAAAAAACAACTGGGAGCAGAGTCAGTTTTGCGGTTGCAATTGAACGCGGACTCGATCTCGGAGCATTTTTTTTCGATCGGGACGACCCTCGGGCTCCGAGCTTGCAGCGGTAGCATTATTCGTATTAATAATTTAACGATAACGTTTTCCCAAACGTTTTTATAAAACGCGATCGTGTCGTAGGTATCCGTTTCGCCAAATGGATCGATAGTTTCAAATTTGCCCTCACCCGTTTTACCTCCCTGATAGAGTTCTTGCTATGATTGTCGTTGTAATTGTACAATGAAGCAATAATTTTGCAATTATTGCGTCTATAATTGTGTATAGCTGTAGAATCGATTAGAATAAAAAAGGTCCGAAATTTGCGGTGGAAAGCTTTTTGGCATTTTTCGTGTACCAAAGAGGAGATGGACCGGAGAAAAAGAATGTTGTTTCCCAGCTGGAGACAGGGATAGGCCGGTTTCCCTATCAGTCTTAAATATTGATTCGAACAGAAGAGGTTTCGAGAGGGTAGATTTGGATGGGGGCGCGGCGGGTTTCGCCGTAAACGGGTCAGCGGCAATTTTGCAGTCCATTTCGCAATCGGGCCGCGCGCTCTCTTGCCGAGTCGGAAGGGCCGAGAGGGCTTCGGACAATCTCGAGGATACGAATCGCTCGGTGTCCCTCGAATATCTCCGCGTCCCTGAAAGTTCGGTAGCTCGTATGGAATCTCTCGCGTATCGCAAGAATCGAACGAATGGAAACAAACAATCAAAGACAATAAAAGTAAAGAGGAAGGAGGAAGAAAAACGAGAAAGGCGCAAAAACATTCGCAGGGGCTGTGAGCGGGATGTGCGGGATGTGCGGGACGCGCGGGATGTGCCGGATGCGTAGGTACGGGGGGCTTGACCGTACGCGCGAAATCGAATCCGAACGAAACGGCTCGACGGTGTCGAGGGGAAGGAAAGGCTACTCCGGGTGCGACGCGTAGAATCCTTTTGCGACTCGAGCTGCGATTTGCGATCCCTCTTTTCGGACGTTTTCGTCTGGCTCCGGCAATCTTTGACGTCCCCTCGAACGGTACTTACCCGCTACCCTTACCTACCCTCTAACCTTTGACAAAGGTTATTCACTTGGACGGAGGTAACGTTCAGTACGGAGAGTTTGGATCGTAGCGTTGGCTGTTACGAGGATTGTCCCCGAACGTCACCGAACGTCCTCGAACGTCCTCGAACGTCCTCGGAGTAATTCCCTCTCTCTCTCTGAAAAAACTGTGCCGGAGAAGCGGCTCGGGGGAACGCTTCCCGCTTCGATAGCGGAGGATCACCGTGGATGAGACGAGGGAGGGACACTCGGAAGGACTCGCCTCAGCCACCGTTGAAATGAAATTCCAGTCGTTCGTTACGATCGTCCAGCCGCGACTCGCCGCACCTCTTGACCCACGATTCACCGTTCTCCGTGTACAGCCCTGAGCTTCCGTCTCGATCCCCGGAGCTCTTTCCATCGATGCTGACCGCACACTTTGTGACATTCCAGCCGCACGATTTTTGCCAACCGAGCCCTTTTCTTTCGCAACCCAGGGCTAGGCCCTTTCTCCTTATCGCGGGACACTCGGTGCCCATTTTTCTTTTCAATTTTCCCTCACACTCGCTCTCTCGTATGAATTTATTCTGCTCTCGGTCGAGTTTTCGATGTGACGATTTTTATGGCCCACCGGGGCTATTATTTCCCGTGGAAAAGTTCTCGCGCCTGTGGTCCGCGGAAAAAAAGAGCCGGGCCAATGAGCAACCTCGAGAGGTTAAAAGAGACGACGGGGGCAACCTTCGAGAAGAGTTCAACGAGAGGAAGAGAGACAATGAGAAAGCTCGGAGATTTTGCGATAAACGAAACAAGCGAGTTTGCGACAGAAGCCTGAGAAATTTTGAAAAGAGCGAGAAACCGATGGCATATTCTGAAAGGCATAGAAAAAAAGCATAGATATCGCTAGAAATAGACGGACGGCGCATTATCAGAGGGGTCGAATAACCGAGACGGAGAAAGGGCTGGCAAATTCCAAAAGGTACTGGAGAGATCAAGGCAGAAAGATGGGTGACGAATCGACCCGAGGGGCCAAACGGAAAAACCGGTTGGAGGAGGAGATCTTCGGAGCAAGGAATTCACAACTATGGGGACTACGAAAAACGAAGAGGAGTGAATTTACCAAAATGAGAAAAGAGAAAGAGGGACACGGGGCGAGAGGGTCCAGGGCAGACGAGGACGGGAGAAAAATCGGGGAACCGACTGAATTGAAAAATAGCGACAACGAGGCTGCGAAAGAGAGGGCAGCTGCGGGAGCGAGAGCGAGAGCGAGGGAGAGATAGAGAGAGAGAGAGAGAGAGAGAAATAAAGGTAGCAAAAGCGAAAAGTGAACGCGAGTAAATGTGATTCGTAGTCGAGGGTGCAGCATCCCCTCGGCGCAACCTCGAGATCTTGCATTAGCATTTTGGCCTCGCGCCAGACCAGAAACTTCCAACTACCGAATCGCCGATATCAGACGAGTTTTCCTCGTGCTTTCGGCATCGGAGGGCATCTTTCCTCTCGTATTCTTTCTCCCCTTGAGCTTACCTTTGATCTTTCATTGGTTAGGCTACAAGTTTCTCTCCTCGTGCCGCCTCCGGCAGCGTCGAATCTCATTCGATGCGAAAAAAAAAATGTAGCCGGTAAGACGGGACTGAGGGGGCAGTGCGCGACGAGAAATCCGGGCTCGGACGGGATCGCTGTGACCTGTCCGGGATGCCGATTAATCATCGATCGATTCGCTCGCGCGGCCGTCCTCCCTTCCTGTAATTTACCTATCCACGATGCCGGCTCGTCCTGGAATTTCCTCTTCCCCGTTTCCCCTGCGGTGTGTCATCCGATGGCCGACGCGTCGCTTGGTGGACGCGCGCCCGAATCGTCCCTCGCGGTGCCACTTTCCGGGCCAAGATTTCATCGAGTCTCTCCCGATCGATCGGGGGGGGGATGCGCTCGTCTCTGTCTGTCGTGTTTTTTTCAAAAACACCTTCCCTCGTTTCTCGTCGTACTGAATTATTTTCACGTCCCGTAGGGGGCAGGTTCAACGATTTATCGAATATTCCTTCGATTCGACCGTTGACGATATTATACAAAATACATTTCTACGTCTACGATTTTTGTCGTTGCAACTCTCGATGACAATCGTTGCATTCGTTGTCATCGTCGTTGGATAGAAATACCATCGAATACCTACGACGACCGTACAATCGGAATTGCAAAAAAAACTGAAACAAAGAGAAAAAAAGGCACAACTACGACGGAGGAAGAGGCAATTGGCGAATGGAGGAAGTAGGCAAGGGTTTCGAGTGGCCAACAAATAATCCCCCGAAGAGTCTCGACGCCCGAGCCACGTGGTTATAATTTCGCTTTTCCGTAGTTCGGCGAGTGTCGGGCACTTGGCCGCGCAATAACACGGAAACTGGTCGCAGAGCCCGTCGCACAGCCCCTCACGCGCATCTCGTTACCAATTGTGGTAGGGAAGCGAGACCCCGAACCCTCACCTGGCCGGCAGGCTCATTGTTCGATGATCGTTGAGGCCCGCGTACAAACGAGGTGTCGACCACTCGACGGGGACTCGGTGCAACCTCTCCCTCCCTCTTTGGGCTCGTCGCTGCTAGATTCGCTGGCCCCTGCACAAAATCCGGAGCATACGTGCAACAATCGTGCACGTAGGAGCCCTTCGTCCCGTAGCCACTTTAAACAAGCCGCGCCCCTCATGTCCCTCGCCCGACCTGTCCGTTGGCCGATGATTAACGACGTATCTGTGCGAGCGAGAGCGGGTCAGAGCTGCAAGTACATCGAGTAAAACGTTGCTTCGAGGACCCCTTTTATCCGTGAAACGGCGACTACGGGACTACGGGGACGTCCGTTTGTTTCGGGGACCCTCGTCAAACTTTTCTCCCCAACGGAAGGTTGATTTCGGGATCGGGATCGGGATAGTAACGTGGGGGTAGTAACGATCTTCGTGAAAGAGCCCTCGCTTTTGGAGCGCGATCACTTCGGGGGGGGGGGGGGGGGGGGCGGGGGGGGGGGGGGGGGGGGGGGGGGGGGGGCTGATTGCGGGGACTGGGAGAGAAAAGTGCCCGTGGACGGATGGACGGCCGACACGCGCAGGCCTGCCCATAAATAAGGACGATGAGGGTTTCTCCGCCCTCCGCGATCACCGATTTTCCTCGCTGTCCGTGTCCCTGCTAGGCTCCTCGCCACTGGATACGTATCCGAAAGTGACTCTCCGACGCGCCGACAAACGAGCCACGGAACGACGCCGAAAATATATAGCGACACCCACCGATCTCGCCTTTTTCCCTGGTTACCAACCTCACCGTTCCAAACCTCACCCCCTTCGACCCTTCCTTTTTTTCTACTCCCGATGGACCGGCCGTCGTGAAAAATCCTCGCAAAAATTCTTCGGCACCTAGCGCGCGGTCTCCCTTCCCTGGATTAATCACAGTCGAGAAGAAACGTCCTTGAATCCTTGTCCTTGAATCATCATTCCCGGACTCGTCGATTCGTTCCTTCCTCGATCAATGAGGTATTTCATCGACGAGTCAACGAACGAGTCGAGGTGCTGCATACGAGATTTCCTTAATTTTTTTCTCCCTCCGTGTCTCCTTCGGCGCTTTATCGCTCGGAGCGTGTACCTACGTGTTCGAGATGCCCGCGGGGATATCCTCCAGGAATATCCTTGATGGATAGCGTCAAAAGCTCCTGAATAAAAGATTGCGTCTGTCTTCTTACCACTGGCGCTCTTGCTCTCTCGCCCTCTCGTGGACATTTGTCGGCGGTTTGCGCGAGGTCAAGCTACGCTTCCTCCTCGCCAACGATTTTCCCCAGTTGTTATTGCCGTTGGGGGACGCGGAGGGTACACAATCTCGAATACGAACGGAAATTCAAAGTTCCTCGAGAGAGAGAGAAGGGGACGTCATTTACATTCGCGTCTGACGCGATATCCGCAAACATTTTCATCCTTTTTACCTATTCACCAACTTTTTCAACTTTCAGTCATCTTTTAAGACGGTACAAACCATATTTAGCACCTGTACACCACCACCTTACTACTTAATCAATAGTTTGGATGTAACGTTCGGTTACAGTTATCAGGGTTCTTTGAAAAAACATAACTCTTCCAGAAATTGTGCGGGAGACCTCTGGTTATCGTCAAACATTTTCGTACGACCCAGAACTCCAAGTTTCACCCCGCGTCTCGTTCCTTGCGAAAGCGCATTGATTATCGTCCTGTCGCGTGTTACCATTCTTAGAGATTCTCGTTAATATCAACTCTTACTTTCAACGAAGTAAATATTGATCCGTTGAGCAAAAGTTCCTAGCTTTTTAAGACTTCTTCGAGATGACCCCGGAACTTTAGGGAAAGAAAAGGTATTTTCCAAAAAAATAAGTAAACACGTGTAAATGAATGGAGAAACATGATCATTTTACAAATTATACCGAATGAACAAATTACAAATAATATCTTATGTAATAATAATGGAAATTTGTCGCAGAGAGAGAGAGAGAGAGAGAGAGCGAGAGCTGAAAGGGGAACGAGAGAGGAGAGAACGTGACGGGGTGTAGCAAGAAAATTGCTTTTAAACTGCAATCGCGCCCGTTTCACACGGCTACCTGTTGGAACTCAACTGCGAGGGAGAGGGGTCCAAGAATCTTCTTCCTCCCTTACTTTTTTCCTCCTTCATTTTCCTCTCTCCCGTCGCCGCCCCCCCCCCCCCCCCCCCCCCCCCCCCCCCCCCCCCCCCCCCCCCCCCCCCTCCCCCACAAAGGCATGTGCATACGTACGTTTATATATTGGGTGTCCCACGTAGGAATGTCATCCGTGAAATGGGGAGTTGGGCGTGAAATTCTGAGTCGATTGATACAAGCATTTATGCTTCCCGGATCAACGCCTGAATTGTTATTAATTTTTTAAGGCAGCCAATCAGGCGCGCCCCTTCAGCGGGCTTAGTCTCGAAGTAATTGTTACCTATATTCGAACGTCGTGTTACTAATATTCGACAAATATTAAAAATCCAAATTTTTTTTCAATTTTAGGGCAAGAAAAGTTTTTTCACTCAATCATCGATAACTTTTGTTCCTTCAGGATTTGGCACTCCGCTCTCTGCCGAATCTCTTCGTTATGATTTTACCTTCAAAGTGCTTTTTTAATTATTGGAATCCGATGATTTTTCGATTTTTGGCAGAATTTCAACGTCGGCTCACCGATTTTTTCCAATTTTTCCATACAAACCCCTTTGCCTCTTTTTTTTCGATTTTTCAAGCGGACTTTCCGGGAAAACTATACCAGATATCGATACGAATCCAACGCCATTATTCAAGTCAGGCAAAACGGTTTTCCGAACCCACCCAATAAATCTCCATAGCGTATGAGAAGCTCACTGTACGGCCTTTCGAAATTTCGTGATTTTGCCCGATTCCGGAAAAGTGGCCGGGAAAGTCGAAAAATAGTTTTTTCCGTTTTTAGGCTCTTCAAAGGGTCCATTTAATCGGAAATTTTCTGCCGATTACGAATGTGCCCGAAATATTGCCGAAAGTGCAAAATTAGACTGGGGATACTCGAAAAACCTTTCTAGAATATTTTTTCGACATTTTCCCCTCAAAATGGAGAATTCAAGACGAATGAAATGGTGGGTTTGTCTTTCGTGGCTAAGCCCACCGAACGGGCGCGCCTGATCGGCTGTCTTAAAAAATGAATAATAACAATTGAGGCGTTGATCCGGGAACGGATCCGTTGCCTCTCCGAGGAGAGCGGCTCATTTTTCGCCACTGGCATCTCTAACCCAACCTCCTCCTCGCGCCTCTGTTACTCTTGGAAACTAGTGTGTTTTTCGTCGCGTTCGCCAACGTGTTTTACGGCGTACCCTCGATCTTCTCTAGTACCGAGAGAAAGCGAAGGCGAGAGAGAGAGAGAGAGGGAGCGAGGGGGGAAGAGGAAGAGGCAGAGAAAGAGGAACCGTTTCCTTGAGACTCGGCAATGGCTCGGAGAAAGTGTCGTCCCCCTTTTTGCGCCTGCCGTACACACGGAACGACTTGTCCAATTATCCTCGTCAATATTATTTCTCACACCCGCCTAATCGCGAGTTACTCGAGCGCCACACTTTTTTCCAGCTCGGCTCTCGCACTGCCCTCTGGTTGCGCAGTCGATTGAAAAACACTACTCCTCGACGTAATTTCTTGGATTTTCATAGCGAATGCGTTGTTTATTAGGGTTTTTTTCGGCGATGCGGATGAGTTATTTTTGCTCGTCGAGGGGACGAGCCACTGGGACTATAGCTACGGGAATTGGCCAGTCGCTGGTAAAAAATGTCAATTTTGAGCGGTCGCTTGATCCGAAAGAAAAAAAAGTCCTTCTTCCTTTCCTACGATATGGAACGATCGGCTACGACTGGAGAGATTGAGCCCGGCCCACCTCGTGGTTCGGGGCGAATCTCCGTTGACCCCTCAGACTTCGGCGGTAGTTTCTCGTCAAGCGCGTTTCATCGCCGCGTCCATTACCGGGACGAGGATGGCTGTGCGGCGTCTCGCAGGGCTGGTAAGATACGACCCGAGAGGCAGATGCGCTCCTGCTCTTCTCGAAAATGCTCAAAAGCCGTACACCTAGGTACTTGCCAACTTTCGAGGTACACCTACCGTGGTAAGGATATTGTCGGGGTTGTTGGGAGTTGCTTCGAGTCTCCTCCCTCTCGCCCTCGCCCTCGCCCGTTTACACTCGCGCGCTCTCTCTCTTCGAGAATTTTACGCGAACGAGAATCCTCGCGCTTCGTGCTAATAACCTTCCAGCAAACTATCCGCACTTTCGTAGCTCCGCGAGCCACTCCCTTCCGCTCCGTTCCCTTGCCTCGCTGTCCAAGTTTGGCGGGTCCAGCGTGTTGCGTTTCCAGCTGCAGCCCCCTCGAAACATTATCGCGTACGGTCGTTTTCACCCGTGTACCCGCGACGCGTGCTCGCCCCCCGCGCGCTTTCCATCCCTCGCGATCGCCCTCCTCTCCGAACAAACTCGCAACAATGAAAAAACAAATTGAAGTAATTGTCACGAATACGAGTTGCGGATTCTTGGATAGAACGAGCTTCAAGGACGGATGACGGTACGGATTCGTCGGTGGTCCTAGGGCTAATTGCGAATCGCGTTGTTGCTCCGTTGAACGTTGCCTATACTCCGCGAAACGGAGCTCTCCCTTTTTCTTCTCCAGTGGCCCTCTGATCGGGGAGAGCGGGGATCGCGAACGAAAGCGGAAAAACGCGTCGACGACGCGGTGGATAGCCACTTTTTCACTCGCTTCCATTTTTTTCACTACCCTTCCATTATTTTCTCTATCTTTTTTCGTACCTCGAAAAGATTTGGCGAGCTTTCCTCGTTTCTTCTTTTCCTTCTCCACCGGATGAAGGGAGAATGGAGAGGGGGCAGGGGATGCGTAAACTCGGTTGTCCCTTGGTAGCTGTGAGATCCGAGGGAACCAGGCCCGCCCCGAGGACGAGAGGATCGCCGGGCTCGTTCGTTCTTACCGGTAGGTACCTACTCGAGGGAGGACCTTTGACGAAATCTCTCCTTCTCCCTCTCTTTCCATCCGCTGCAGCTATTTTTCTTCGCTCGGAGTCTCGTTGATAACTTTTGTCCGCTGTTTCTTTCTCGGAACCCCGAGGGAGAGCCAAAAATATTGGCCAATACTTTGGTACGTACGAATCGCGAGTCGCGAGACGAGACGCGATTACGATTGTATTATATTAACGTGTCTACCGCATCTTTCAACGATGGCGCAACGAGATAAAAAGTGGCGGGTGTAATCGAGGTGAGGTCAGACGGGTCGGCGCGGAATCGGCGCGGAATGCCCCGTGTGTCCCCCGTTAAATATTCTTTTCGTATTACGCTTGTCTCTCGCGGGTTCCACACGAATAACGTATGAGCTTTTGTGAATGAGCAGAAAAATCGAATAAAAATCAAGTGTTCGCGTTCGGTTCGTATTTTTGTTGAGTCGTGGCGATAAGTAAAAAAATAAATCGAACGCGCGGATATTTGATGGGTGATTCGTTTAGCCAACCGGAGCCCACCGAAGCCCACCGAAGCCTTCTCCCCCACTGGTACTCGCCGTTTCACGGGAAAACACGTACCTACCGCGAAAGAGAGACTCGGAGAGTGAGAGGGGCAAAAGCAAGCACGGACATTTTCCTCTCTCGCGCTTCGATTCTCCGATTTCCCCGCTATTAACTCGCTTTTCTCACTAGTTTTTTTTCTTTTTCCCGTAGGACTCTTGGTTACTGGTAACTGGACCGCGACTCGGCGGCCAAACGTGCCGAAAAACTCGCCGAAACAAACATTCGGAACCGAGAAACGGAACAATTGTAACGAGGTGAGATTTTTCAGTTCTCCGGTCGATTGCACGTCCCTCGATATCGCCGGAACGATCGGTGCCTGTTGTTAAAAGTATATTATTCAATAAATTGAAACGAGCGAACGAACGAACGGCAGGTAGGTGTTGCGTCGAATCAATGAAAGATTGCAGATAGGTACCTACGTACCTACCGGCTCAATCGGCGTTATTAAATAATGCTCATTTCACGGAAATACAATTGTTGATGCAATTTTATTGAAAAGATTGGCCACGTTTAGCTAAATCTGTTTAATCGTAAAATCCATTGGACTATAAATCAACAATAAATATGTTTTTTCAAGTATTCTTAGTTAGCGTTTGAGTTTTATCGATGAGTATTATGCCCGTTTGATCGGTTGTTTTCTTTTCCGCTTCGTCTCGTTGTTTAGCGTCCCGGGAATAAATATTTGATTCGTTATTAGAACGGCTGCCCGGTTGGCGAGACTTTCGCATCGGCAATTTTTCATCTCGCCCCTCTCGCTCTTAATATCCGCCGCTCTTGTGCTATTTTGCCTCGTCTTTTTCTCTCGGTAGGGCGCGTTCTCGGTTTTTTTCTGGTCTCGCTGCGCGAAACAGTGTCGCGTCGAGGCTGCTCCGTTACTCGGAAGCATTGTTCGAGGCCAGAGAGGGAAAAGAGCACGTTTCGAAGAGCCCCGTGTTCGTATTGTTCGTGGGAACAATTGTCGCGTCCAGCTATCTTTTCTCCATCTCTGTCTCTCGGCCGAGCACTCTCGAACCTCCGAAGACGATCGCCGCGTCCGTTGCGAGGGATACGTGAGATTTTCGCTCGAGTGGCTAATGTAGGTACTACGCTCTTCCGGGCTTTCGCCCCACCCCGCTCTCTCTCTCTCTCTCTCTCTCTCTCTCTCTCCCTTCCCCTCGCGAGCGACGCCGTAACCTCGCTCCGGCTGGCCTGTGTTGGCCTTTCAGAGGAGACGAAGGCAAGGCAAGACCAACGGACGATCGAGCAACGGAGACAAGTCACTAGTTTTACTAGTTTCCGTGTACCCTCGGCGATTTCCATTTATCGTCGTTTCTCAAGTTCCCTTGGATTCCACTCCCTTAACTGCATCAATCTCCCTCCGTTTTTTTTTTTTAATTTTGACCGAATTCCGAATTAAATAAAAAAATTCGGAATTTTTTAATCCGAATGACCCCGTGCCATCGTGCACCGGACGAAGGAACTCCAATTTTATTTTCCCCGCTATCTCCGTCTACTCGATTTGTCTCATCTCACGAGTAAGCCGAAAGGAAGCTTCCATTGTATTCCGTACTACGGAATAATAATACGGTGAACTCGCGGTGAATTCATCACGGATTACTGCGGAGAGGGACTATCCGGGTTTCCTCTTGAAATCGCATAGTTTCCGATTTCCTTCGTTTTCTCGTTATTGCTAATCCTGGAATCAAACGAATTCTCCAAATTCCCTACACTTTTCATGTATTCCCAAAAAATCAAATTTCCATCAATTCCGTGTGACTCTTGCGATCCTTTAATTTCCATTAACTTCCTCAAGGTCCCTCGAGGTCGGAAAATTACCCGAGAGCAATCGCTACATTGGGAAATTAATGGAAATGAAACGTTACAAAGAGGTCAGCTTTCAGAATGGATTTTTCGTAAGCGAAAAATTCCCGGAACTCTGGGATTCGCGGAATGGGTTGACTCGCGCGCTTGTTACCTTTGAGGCGATTCGCGATTGCCGGCTCGCGAATTTTCTCCGAGCTCGTTTCTCACGTCTGCGTGAGAACGCAGCCCTTGAGAAAGGAGTGGAAGAGAAACGGTTGGTCGGACGAGGGTAGCGAAACGAGAAGGAACACCGAGTCTCACGACGGTGGTAAGAAAATTTGGTCGCGAGCCTGCGGATGACACCGTGACGCTGCCTCCCCGAAACCCATAACATCGGGGCTGAAACTACGAGAAAGAAGAAATGAATTTCTGAAGAAAAAACAATAAAACGGTGAAACAGAATAGCGCAGAAGAGGAGAAAGTTACAAAAAAATGTGTACCGGAGACAACGATGATGAAACCTCGAGAATTTGATTGCACAAGTGCGCAGCGAATTGACACCGACACCGTAATTCAATTGTTGTGCACGTGTTTTCCAATTTTACAATACTGTTTTCCAGTCGGTTCCCTCGCGCGGCGACTCTCTCACTCTCTCTCACTCTCTCTCTCTCTCTCTCATCCTATTTTATTTATTTTTCACGCGGATAGCGTACAACTGATATTTGTTCTTTTACGATAATCCTGCAGAATTGAACCAAGTAAATGATTTGCATGAATTAAATACGTTGTTGGGTGAAACTAATGACACTTGCAGTTAACATCAATAAAATCAATCGCAGGGTTTTGAGGTTGTGGAAAAAATAATGAAGAATGACAGGCTCCTGCGCTGTCACGACCTGATTTATAATCGGGG
This sequence comes from Ophioninae sp. B BG-2022a, assembly GCA_030522765.1. Classification (NCBI taxonomy): domain Eukaryota; kingdom Metazoa; phylum Arthropoda; class Insecta; order Hymenoptera; family Ichneumonidae; species Ophioninae sp. B BG-2022a. The sequence goes on from JAPYZJ010001992.1 coordinate 62,296, forward strand.
CTCGGATAACGTTGGAGCCAAGATTATCCGATCCTCGGATGAGGTATCATTTATCGTGTATGGCTCTGCAATTGCTCGTATGGCCCAACATGAATCCGCATGTTGGGTGTAATTGCGCGAAAAGCAAGGAAAATAATGTCATTCGTAAGAAGGATGACGGGAACAGAGCCAATAATACTTGATGAAACGAAAAATAGTAACAACGATCAAAGGAGCAAGGCAGCCTGGAAGCTTTGTCGCAATTACGAGTAGAGCGGTAACGTAACTTTTTTCCTTGGCTTTTCCTTGGTCCCCGTCGTTAAACTTTTGGCAAGAATGTCGAAAAGTTCGGCAAGCCCTCGTGTCCTTGAGTACAAAAGTACGCGGGAGTAGCTCAAAGCCCGTCATTGTCGCAGATTTGTGTAGGAAGGTCAGGTTGGCAGGGTCGTTTGGAAAATGGCTCCCGGCTCCCTTGTTCCCCGTAATCTCTTACCCTTTCCCCGTTTCCCCCTTTGCCCCTCATCCGGCGAACCCTCTGATTCGACATCCCTCTCTCCCAAGGTAGTTTTTCCCCAGTCGTCGGTGTCCTCCGCGCGTCGTTTGTTACACGTACGTACAGTAGCTCGGGTGGCAAAGCACGGCTTCTCCTCGGTCCCCCCCGCGTGCGACGCACGCGAGAAAACTCCAAAGGGACCAAGATTGATGGGACTCTCGGACGGGACAACTTTATCAGATGTATACTTTGCGCTGAGAGCACGTATGGCGAGAGCGAGAGGAACCAACGAAGAGAGGAGAACAGAGGAGAAGACGGGGATGAGGGGATCGAACGAGGGAATGAGGAAATGCGAAAGCAAGGAGCAGCCTCGGGAAGACGGGATTCCTCGTTCTTTCATTCCTCTGATATCCTTTTTCCTCTTTAGCTCGTCCTTGCGCCTTTTTTCATACTCACTACCCACTACCCACTTGGCCTTCTTTGTTTCGTAGTCTCTCTCTCGCTCCTGACTGAACACCTTTGCGTTTTGCAAACTTGCAACGGCATTATTCAAAGCGGTTTTTTTTTATTTTATCTCTTACTTTCGAAACTTTATTGACATTCGGTCAATGAAGACTTTCTTTATTTCGAATATCATTGAATTCAAGTTTATTATTATTCAAAAGTAAACATCAATGAGAATAAAAATTGGAAGAAAAGAAAAGTAGTCGAAACAAATTGTCCATGGGTCATTCGTTTGGTCTATTTTGTTACATTTTCTTTGTGAAACAGTCGTAAGAGAAAAAATCGGATTCGTTGATCGGTTGACGACCGATCAATTCATTTTTTAACTCGAATCAACGAATATTTTTCTCGATATCTCCGTCTCATTGGCACGGCTACTTTTCAATATCGCTACTTCCTTTTCTTCGAGAATAAAACGTTGAAACAAAGTGGATCGAAGAATGGATTAACGATCGTTGTTGGTTTTTTTTTGAATTAATTTTGCTCATACGTCTTCCCCATCTCGTCCATCATATTTCACATTCCGTAAGCTTTCCTATCCGTCATATTCAACGATTCGTTACTCCGCGAACTGTTCGGCACGATATTCTTGAGGGACATTGGTTTCGGAGCGCCAAGTAAATATCTCTATCTCTCTCTCTCTCTCGCTCGCTCGCTCGCTCGCTCTCTCGCCTCCTCTTTCCACTTGTCTCACGCTAATGCCCCAACGACACGTCGCAGGGTGCTCGTGTCATCCAATAACCAACAATCCTTGTCTTTCCTGTTTTCCTCCTTCATCCTTTTCCACTCGGATCCTGGAGATTTCAGAGGACATCGTCCCGCGTTTCCCAGCGTCCTCGTTTCATCTCCGCCTCCTCCATCCCCCCTCTCTCCGTGTGCCCGTGTACTCTCTCCCTCGAGAAGCATCCATTTCCATAAAATACTCGTCGACCCAATCAATTGTATTTTTCTTGCTTGACGTGATTTTCGTCTCGCCCTGGTTCTCCTGCTTTTGCCGGTTCTCCCGCTTCTTTCCATTCACCGTCTTACTTTGTCCTATCCGTCTGGCGTGCTGTTATCTTACGCGGGAGCCCGTCCTCGTGCACGAGACATTCCTCGAAAGCAAGATGCTCTTTGCAATCTAAATAAGAGAGGAAAGAAACGAGGGACGAAAGTACGACGGAGAACGACGAGAGCGATCCATCGGTCTCTGTGGATGGTAGTGCGTCCGACTACCACCGTACCATTCTTCCACCGAGTGCTCCCTTTTTTACTCATTCGTTCCTTCGGTTAAATATTTCTTGCTCACACGAGACGAAAACAGAAATTTGTTTATTTTTTCTTTCTTCAACTTTATTTCGTAGGTAACTCTCCTCTCGTGTACTTTTATCTACCGAATCCGAAATCAAAATTGCTCTCTTATTGCTCGCTTTGAAAATATTTAATTTTTACGAAATATCGCGTTTGATGCTTTTTTGTAATTTTTCGAATAATTGTGCGTCCCTTGTGATACAGGAAAGATTTTCGACTCGATGAATCCTCGAAGAAGCCTAAAAATGTCGGAAAATATAGATTTTTCGACCGGCCACTATTTTTGAGAATCCTAGAATTTGGGAACAGTTGAGTACCCAATGCTCGAGCGATCGACGCGAATAGCTTTTTCAAGAGAGAGAGAGAGAGAGAGGCCGGCGCGAAAAGGAGCAGCAGGAAAAATGTCAATCGATGTCTCTACTCGAGTTTGCTCCCTCCTCCTGCTGCGTAGGTGGGTAGGTCTCCTCGCGTTGACTCGCGCGAGACGTCGAGGCTCCCTCGACGTTGCGGGTTGCGAACTCGCCGATGCAGGAATCGTTGGAACCTCCTATTCTCAGCGGCGTCGCGCTCGGCTGAAGCGGCACTCGGATCCGGTTCTACCCTCGTTCTTTCTCTCCGTCTGTTGCGACGGCTACCCAAGATCAGTAGGTACGGGCTCGATCCCTCGGAAGCGTACCTAGCACCGTTCGAGACTCCCACTGGACTTTTCGCCGGCATCCCTGGCATCCCTGGCAACCCTCTCCCGCGCGACACAATTCGTACGCGACACGACACGTTTCCTCCGGGGCTCCGGAGGAAACGAGATGGAAATTTGTACTGGCCGATGCTCCCGGGGAGCCTGTGCCAATCAAATTTATATGTACGACTCTACGTATGAATATTTCAATACGTACACGAGTGACCGAATAACTCGACCAACTGAGACTCTCGCCGATTGTATTACTACTAATTGGCCTTTGAACCTTTTTGTCTACTGACGCGGCAAAGGGCGCTCCGCACTCCGGAAATGCCCATCGAATTCATAAAGTATCGTCGAAAAAACCGACAGAAATGTACCTACCTACGCGATCTCTCTTTCGCGTTTGTACCACCGATTTTTGAGTATTCGAAAAAACCCAGGGTCCGTACCGAAAAAAAACCGAGCGGCTGAAAAAAAAGATGAATCCTCGAAACGGCCACGCGTCGAGGGTAGCGCGTCTCTCGACGAGACACGTATTCGATAAATCAGTAGGCTCAGTTTTGTCGATCAACGTAAAACGTACGATTCCGACGTTGAAACTCCTGCTAATTGAACCCTCTTCGAAGCCGCCGGAGGGTTAGAAATTTTATTTTTTTTTTTCATTTTCCAATCGATACAGCTTTTATCGTCCACTGATAGAAATCTCGATTGTCCGTCGGTACGCTTTCATCCCCTCGTTGTACGATACACCGACGCGTCAACCGTCCAAGCAAATTGCGATTTTTTCAAAATAATCGCTGCCAGTGATTCGCAGTGAATCACCGAGCAAAAGTAGATGCAGTTTTTCTCCATTTTTTTTAGCCTGAGACAATTCGAACGCGAGGTCGAGCGGCTCGGTTAAAATTAGAGGCGGGGGATACGCCGTCAAACGCAAAGACGACGAGTCTTTGATCCGACAAATTGTTGAATTTTTTTTCATCTCTCTCTCTCTCTCCCTCTCGTCCTTTCTCTTTCCCGTTGGTCCACCTGAAAAATTAACGAACCGCGAACCGCCAGCCGTCCAGTCGACGAGAGCACTCTCATTTTTTCTTCTTTTTTTTCTGATAAATCCCGGATGAATAATAATAATAATAATTTTTATAATTATTATTATCGTTAATTGAGAGCGCACTCGGGAGTGCACCCGATGAGAGCGGAAGCTCGCGCTCGAAAATTCGCAGTCCCGTAAAATTCAACGTAATTAATGTTTCCTTTAATCAAAGAAATTTGTTGTTGTTGTTGTTGCCCCGGGAGCCGCTTCATTTACTGCCTTTTTTCATTTATTTATTTATTCCTTTTTTTCTGTTTTCCTTTCTTTAACGGCGCGAAAGATGAAGCCGAGGCGCTCCTGTAGAGCCCAGCGAATTTCTTTTCTCTGGAATATTTCGCCCCTAACCTTCGAGCAAACCCCATCCCTTCTCCCCTTCGCCCCTTTACCCCTTTGCCCCTCTGCTCCTTATCGCAGCTTCTATTCGTTCTTCGTGGTAATAAGTCTCTCATCCGAGCTGTTCAACTTCGTTTCCCCATCGGGCTGCCTTTTTCCGCTATTTTACCCTTTCCCTCCAGCCCCTCTCTCCGTCTCTTTTTCTCTCGCCCTCTCTTTCAGACGCGAAATGTTTGTAAATTCGTTTATATTTTTCATTCGAGCTGAAATATTATTGCTACTCGTAACTGAACAAAACCATCTTTACATTGGATTATTGACGGTGGAGTGACGACAAAATGAAAATCTAGTTAATCAAAACTGATCCGGTTCATAAAAATTCCCCCATTTTTTTTATCCATATTATGATGATGTGCAATAATTTTCAATAATTCAATGCACTTATTCCGCGAGCCTCGAAGCTCCGGGATGTGTCGTCACTATTACCCACGCGTAGACTGGCCGTGAGAAAAAAAAGAATAACAGGGGGGGGGGGGGGGGGGGGGGGGGGGGGGGGGGGGCGAAAGAAGTCTGCGTTGCGCGTTTATTTCATTGGGCGGGAATGGAAGCATATGGGAAGTTGCACTCCCTAGAGTTCATTTCTGCGAGCGTCGTCCCTGCTCGTACGAGCTCGTACGAGCTCGTTCGGACGCCCCTAATCCTCTCTGCTTTGCCAGCTCTCGTCTCTGCACCAGAGTTTTTCACGCTCCTGCTATCCTGTCGTGCAAAAAATTCATATATATATACGGGGTGAGCCACGAGGAACAGACCGTCCGTACATCTCCGTTGGATTTGAAGATACGAAGAAGGTGAATGTCAGAGTTTCACTGATTCGAAAGGACGCACAAGACGATTGCTGAATTCAATTAAATTTCGTAATTTTTTCGTTTTTTTTTCAAGGCCATCCGAGTTTCGTATTTCCGATACGACGGTACGTTTCTCGGTTTATCGTAGCAGCCGGTATTCAAACAAATTCGTGTAACGTATCGTAACCTTGGAACGACCTGCCCGCAACCATGCGAGTCCTTAAAGTTCATTGAAATTTCGATTCGCGAGCACGCACGAGCTTCGTGTTTCAAAATCCAACGGAAATATTCATTAAATCGTGGGTCACACCGTATACAGGGTGTCCCACGTAAGAGTGTGGAATCCGCGAAATGGGGACTTCCGTGAAGTGAAATTCCGTGTCGATTGTAAAAGCGCGTACGGTTCCCGGATCAATCCCTGAACTGTTATAAATTTTTTAAGGCAGCCAATCAGGCGCGCCCCTTCAGCGGGCTCAGCCTCCAAATAATTATTGTACTTAGACGTTTAGTGTCATACCGCAGTTATCGCTCTACGACCTTTCGAAATTTCGCGATTTTTGAGATTCCGGAAAAGTGGCCGGGAAAGTCGAAAAATATTTATTTCCGTTTATAAACTCTCAAGAGGGTCTGTTTGATCGAAAATTTTCCGCTGATTACGAATATGCCCGAGTTTGCAGCCGAAAGTGCAAAATTAGACTGGGAAAATGCAAAGAACCTTCCTAGAATATTTTTTCGACATTTTTCCCTAAAAATGGAGTGTTCGATGCCAATTGAATCGTGGATTTGTCTCGAAGGTATGAAAATCCATCGACACGGACCCACGATGTGACGCTAAACGTCTAAATATGATAGTGATTTCGTGGCCGAGCCCACTGAACGGGCGCGACTGATTGGCTGCCTTAAAAAATGAATAACAATTCGGGGGTTGATCCGGGAACCGTAGATGCTTGTATGAATCGCCTCGGAATTTGAGCCTCAACCTCCCATTTCACGGACGACATTCTCAATTCGAACAGCCTGTGCAGGGGGGTGGAGACGGTCGCGTTTACTACTGCTACCTCTTCCGTAGGCGTCACTGAACTAACCCCGTCGATCCCTGCTTTTACCTCTTCTTCTTCGGTTTTTTTCTCTCCTTTCCGAGTCGTTCTTTTCCATGCATTTTGCAATCGCGTAATCCCGTTCACGAGAGCCCTTTGACACAGCAGCATCCACACGTGTGGGCGCGCGTGCGTGGGCGTGTGTAACGGTTCAAGAGAGCGAAAAGGCCTGATTCGTGTCCGTAGACGCCGGCAGCTTTGGTGGCGTCAACGCGTACGCGTACTCTCCCCAATCCCGTATTTAGCCTACTGGACGTACGGCCTCTCGGCGGTAACGTGTGATTTAATCGCAATTTCAAAGGATCATAGGGAGGGCCAGGGGTGGGGGAGGAGAGGAGGCGAGCCTCGTCGCGAATGAACATGGATTCGAACACTCGGACCTGTCGCGGATTCAGCGCGGTGCTCTTCGCAACTAGTGCGCAAAAGTCCGATCTCGCCCGTTAACCGGAAGCTCGCCGATACGGCGGAAGCCTGCGGCGCAAACTCGTACGCGAGTCGCAAGTTTCCTGGCTCGCCGGATTCCCAGGGGCTCTTCGACGCGCACAGACTCGTCGCTTCTGTCAAATTCGCGTCGCGTTTTATATATGTTTGAGAACGAGCGAGAATGTTTGAGAAACGAGCGGTCGATAATTGAACATGAATAAAAACGACACGGATCAACGGGTCGATGGAATGAACGGCCTTGAATAAACAAAGTAGCTAAACCGAAGCAAATACATGTAAATACGTGAACTTTGGGCAAATAGATAGATCCGAATCGAGTAAACTTGGCCAAACGAATGGATATGAAATTGAGTCAACGAATAGATGAATTATCGAGCCGATTCAATAAATCAATCGAATTCAATGAGTGAATAAATAAATAAATACAAACTTGAATTTCAGTTAAAAGTCCTCGAAATGCCTGTTTCAATCACTGACATTGTCATGAACGTTACTCAAGAGAAATTTCGCACGCTACTTTGTAAGTACGGATACAGGTACAAATAATTGTCGAAGCGATTTTTCATGGATCTTCCTCAATGAAATGCCTTGAAAACGCGTCGACACTCAAAGTATTTTTTTCTCCCCAAAAAAAAGAGGCACAACCGCAAGGTACACAAGACGAATAAACATAAATCTAATAAAGATTTAACTTGAGGCAAAATTGGACGTGGTCACCCCGTGTGTACTTTTGGCACGTACATTTCGAGGGGCGGTTGATGGTTGTTTTTAGTGGAAGATGGCGCAGTCGGATGACGGAGGGGGAAGGGGATAAGCTCTGAGTTTGAAAGGGACGTGTGCCTATACCTATACGTATATACAAGTCGGTAATGGAATTGCAAATCCGACGACATTACATGGCTCTTGGCAACTTGTGATTTCGCGCCCTCCGTTCCGTCGCTGTCCTTTCGTGTTCTCTCCCCCCCGGCCAGCTCGCTCTCTCTCTCTCTCTCTCTCTCGCCCTCTTTCTCCGGTCCTTGCGCGCTTTGCCAGAATCCCAACAGACGCGAGTTCAGTTTCCCGTATCGTTGAGGCTTGCTCCGACTGTATACCGGACCCTGCCACTCTACTCCCAACCCTTGAAATCTCGTGTACTCTCTTTCTCTCTCTGGCTGTTACCGAGCTTATAACGGTTTCCTCGGCCGCTCTCGGGAACGCTCGAATTAACTGTTCCCGGTCGAAGCGTCTGTGGACGTGACGCAGTCCGGCATGACTGAGCACGGCCTGGAAGGAGAGGCAGAGAGAGAGAGAGAGAGAGAGAGAGAGAGAGAGGGCGAGTTGCGACGGCTGGGGGAGAATTTCCCTTTGGACTGCACTTTGCTCGACTACGCTTCTCCGTTTCTCTGGTCTTCTCCGTCTCTTTCTTTCCCTTTCCTAAATAGTTACGTTCCAACCTTTCACTATCGTTACTTATTCCCTTCCTTCCGGATTCCCATCACCGCCTCTTAATTCTTCCGTCTGCAAAACATTTTCCTTGCTCGTCACTTCCGACGCGTACCTACTCTTCTTCTCTTGTTCTTTCACCCTTATCGTCCCCGGCCTCGCAACGCACCGGATACCATTGTAATTAAAAGGTTTCAGCCGATAATAAATCCGTGCTCGTTCACTAATGTGCATTTACCTCCAAAACTTGGAGTTATTTCCAAGTTATTTTGTATTATCTTGTGTATATTATTTACACGATTTATACTTCATTTATATATCGTTTATATTATTTTTACGACATTATTGTTGTCGATGTGCTTATAAATATTGCGCTTTCCAACGTTTTATTACCATTTTAATGATACGTTAAAAAAACGTTTTTTTCCGTTTGCTCTCTCAAGTTTTTTTCTTCTTTCTCGCGACGAAACCCACAAATTTCATGGCAATAAAAAATTCGTCAGATTTAATTCCATCGAAAGGGCAAATGGCAGAGCCGATCTCGAGGGAGAGAAAGGGTGAGAGAGGGATAGAGAGAGAGAGAGAGAGAGAGAGAGAGAGAGAGAGAGAGAGAGAGAGAGAGAGAGAGAGAGAGGTTGGTCGTTTCGAGCTGGCTCCGCTTCTCGCTGCGAAATGTTTAAGGGGATGGTGAACAGAGGCAACAGTTGCATTTTCAACGAGTCTAAAGTTTTTCAACGACCGGGAGCGGGAAAAATAGAGAAAGAGAGCGACGAATTCCAGAAAAAGTTTAGCGTATCCTTGCACATTTTTGTGAGGGACGAGCCAAAGAGTTATTCGATATTTGCGTACGGAGCTTCAAGGATAAATAGACAATAATAATAATAATAACAATAATAATAACGACGCAAAGAGAACGGAGAGCGCGATTGGGAATGGAAGAGGAAAATTTGATCCTCGAATCGGAAATTTTCGAGCGACGAATTCTCGAGGCACGCGAGCTGTGCGATTTCTATCCTGAAAATGATTTTATTTTCATTGTTTGCGAAATAACGCGGTTGTTCCGAAAAAGTATCGAGTCGAAGAGTGGGGGAAATTGGCTCGCATTGGAATTTCGGATCCTCGTATTTAAGCTCGAGCGTGAATTGCCGCGATGACGAAATCCCCCTCGATGAACGAACAATCGTGTTTATTTTTTGTTGGCACGTTTAATTCCCGTTGCGTTTGGTCGCGACTCGCGCATCGGGCATCCGTTTGATTCTCTCGGTACCTACCTCCTCCCTGTTTCACCGTCTTTCTCACTCCGGATCACGTACCTACGCCGCATCGTCAATCCCGAGATGACCCTTGTCACCCGGATTCTTGTCACTTCTTTACGGATTGACCAAACCTGGATCGAGCTCGCGACGAGAGCTACTCAATTTTCCTCACACACGAATCTACGAGAAATGTCGAGGAAGCGTAGACAAATGTGGATTTCGAGTCAGAATCGTACCCGTGAACGGCGGAACAATTTTGCGACGGGGTCAAATTTCTTTTGACTTTGGCTTTTCTACATTTTACTTTTTTATTTTCTATTGTCTATTTGTTGACGTTTTATTTCTTCGGTTTCAAGGTTCTAACTACTTACATCTTTCTTAACATATTTGTTTTTCACTTACTCATTTTCGAATGATTCATTCATTATTTATCTTCGTATTTGTTTATTTTCAATTTATTATCGCATTATTTTTCATTCTTCGGTTACTATGTTTCAAAAACATTTACGAATATTTGTAAAAATGGACAAGTTTGGATTTTAAATCGAAATCATCCTCGTACGAGGCAAAATCATTTCACTGCGAGGACGAATTTCTTTCGACCCACGATTTACCGTGTCTACAATGATTCATGAATTTTTTATTCATTCGTTTTCTATAGTTATTTTTCTTTAAGCATTATTCTATATACGTATTGTACATCCATGAATTATTCATTTGACTATGTTGTTTCGTCGATTGATCAATTTTTTCATTAATATCTCACGAAAGAGATTTTTCATGGAAAAAGAAAAAAGAACACGACGTCGGACTTGCTCAGTAGCCTCGAAAAGATATGATTCCTGAGGTGGTGACTCGAACGGTTCGGCTCGTGTTTGTCTTCCCTTTTCGCTTCGCTCACTTTCATATTCACGGTTGTAGGATTGAACTTTTTCTCGTGGATCGCTCACTCGTCACGATCATCCGATAGAGCAGTTTTGCCGCACGGGGCGCTGAGGAATTGGATTCTCGTTGTAAAAATTAAAATCTGCCTCGTACGGGTCTCGCCGAAGGTCCAATAAACCGACCGAACGACCGCGACAGTTTGCCGAGAGCGGACGGACAATACGAGGATTTATTTATCCCGCTCGTGTGTCGATGCGCTTCAAATTCGGACGCAACGTTGTATCGATATTTTTTCGCCATCAACGTACATATCCATAAACAAAATTCATTTGGTCAATCCCTATTCTTTGTATCCAAACTCTCGCTCATTGCTTCGTACTCAAGTTACAAGCAACGTACGACATTATTTTTTATTATCGTTTATTATTTTTATTTATTTATTAATAAATATTTCATTAATATAAATAAATAATAATGAATATTTTATTGATTTATTATTGTTTATTATCGTAAACAAATTTTTTTTCATGCAATTTACAGAGAATAAATTAATTGTTTTTTTTTTTAATCCAACTTTAATGTAAAAAATGTTAAAAACTATCAAATAATTTCGTGCAAAAAGATGAAAAAATGTATGGATTTTAAATGTATCTGCGAAGATGAATGATTTTCGCGACTTTTTATGTCCATTCGACTTTAATACAAACATCTTTTTTATATTTTCTTTCTTTGTTTATTTTGCGACGTTGGAAATAGCGGGATGAGTGTGGGCGTATTTTTTTCCCGACGGATCTCACATATCAGAAGACTTTGAATATAGGAATCGCTGTGACACCGCGAGCCGTTGGATCAAACTCGTTGGAAAGTTGAGGAAAGTTCAGACCGGTCCGAACAGACGGGCAAATACTCGAGTTTCAAGTTTAACTCACTCTCTCGGTTTTACTCGCAACCCTTTCTCGATTTTCACCCCACCCCCGCCATTTCTCGCTCTCTCTCTCTCTCTCTCGCCCCTGCATCTTTTATTATGAGAGGGTAAGTGGGTCTCTCTTGGTCTCAGTCGCTCTCCGAATGCGCAAGATCTCAACGATGTTCGAGGGAATGACAATTGCGACCAGTGGTAATCGAAATTCCACGGAGTGAACGAGAACTTGGATCGCGAGAAAAGTATATACTCACGAGTCGTGGATTTACCGCGCTTGAACCTTTTCAGAGTTTCACACCCCTGCGAGAGAGTCCGAATAAATAATCGTCGGTTGCTCATAAACGAATAAAAAGTTTCGATTTTTCTTGCGCGTTAGCCTCTGTTCTCCAAGTTTCGAGGAACCGTCCCCTCCCCTGTCTCAATTCGGACGAGAATTATTCATTGTCGAAAGGAATCCTAAGAAAATTGGTGGTATTCGCTTTTCTTTACCTACCGACAGGATGAAAGTACGGTCATTTGTTTTTCGTGAAAGCGATCGTATTTTTAAAAAATCAAATTTCTTCAATTAACTCAATAAACATGAGTAAAAAAAGATTTTTTTTTTAATTCCGAACGGTCACCCATCCAAGTATTGGATCCGCGCCAATCGCTGGATTCGGATGAACTGGAAATGGCCGTTTTTTTTAACGTTTCGTACAGTTGTGCTGACGCTAGATAGGAGAAAAATCCTGGCAACCGTGTCCCGATTCGTTCGGGATACTCGGCTACTTATTGCCGAGACTCGTAACGAAGGCACGAATTCGATTTCTGGTAGCGATTCATTGCGATCCTCTCCTCCTCGTTTACAAGTCTCTCCTGCCCCGCTTCCAAACTCGGAAATCTCGCCGCGCCGTCCCCTCGCTCTCTCCCTCCCTCCCTTGCCCCGAAACCCACGTCACGTACTCGAATAAAAAACCTCCCTCCTTTGACGAAACGAAAAGTCTCGACGAACCATTTTTTCGCTTTTTTCACAGTTCCTAGAGATTGACTCTGAAAACGAATTGATCTAGGTATAAATACATATTTTCTCAATTGGAATTTTTTTCATAAAATTTTCTTCACAAATGTTTTTTCCGCAACGATTTTTTTCGTGAAACAACGATGACACAAAATTATAACGATGATAATCACTGTAGACAACAACGATTATAACGCTTCTCGACAATGGTCCAATAATGTTATAATTTATTCTCATCGTCGTTATTATTTTTGATATCGGTTATTGTATCGTTGCAAGAATAAACCGTGTCAATGAATTCGCATTCGGAATGCAAATACCAGGATATTCCGCCACACTTTCAATCCCGTATTTTTTTGTATCTCCATAAATGTATTACGTCGCAAAATACCGACGACGACGACGACGACGACGACGACGACGACGACGACGACGATAACAACAACAACAACAACAACAACAACATCAATAATAATGATGGTAACAACAATAGCAATTGATCGTGTCCGATAATAACAGACGCGGACGAAGCAGAACAACAAACGAATACGAAATATTTGATGGCTACGCGTTGATGATCACCGTTTGCATTATCATAACCAATCAATCGAATCAATGAATAAAATCTTCCCAATTAAAGTGAATAAATCAAGCGCACATGAATGTTAAACGCTTGGTCGATCACCAAATACAGTGCACGGTTTAAACATTTATTCGAAACGAGCAGCAGCCAATTGCGATGTGATTTTTGAAACGAGTTATAATTAGAAAGCGAACAAATGACTATACCTAAATAGAACGACGGAGTTTAACCGATAGAAATGGCAATAACAAATATAAGGCTAGCTTACGGATTCGAATATCGAACTAGACTTTTGAAAGCGCGTCAGTGAACACCGATGGAAGCAAAACGGTTCGATAAATGTGGATGATGGGTGGGTGCGTGCTCGAATGGAGTGGCATTTGACTGAAAAACGCATGAAATATGGTTGATCGTGGATCGAGAGTTTTCGGTCGATTCCGTCGAGGCCTCGTCCAGGTTCATTTCCAAGTAGCCCTCGAATCATAAACGCTGATGCATCGACGTTTCATTGAATGAGCCTGTTGAATAGCGAGGCCCCGAGATTGCTCGGAAATCGAATAAACGAATTTCCATAAGGTTGGTACGGAGTTTGGGGAGGCGGGAATAATTGTACAACGAGCCGACGCAGGATCCGCCGGGCTGGTACAGGGCTCGAAACATACGCCTCAAGGGTCCCGTCGTCATCGATCACTCGTAAAGGCTCCACCACGGCCGGCATCCCCTCTACCAGCCGTAAAACAATAATTATCGTTTCGAGTGGCCCGTGTTACATTGTTATAATGATTTTCAAGCGCAAAGTGCAGTGTGACGCTCCGAATAATTGAGGGAAGGCTCGATCAACCGGAAGTGTGTACACGCGCGACTCGTCTACAGGTATAGCTACGCGTACGCGTATCTCCTCTCAATTGAATCAACCGACGTATCCGATGCACCTTTCACCGCGTCAATGAGAAGCTACGAGAGAAAAGAGAGGACAAGAGCGCCATGGGGCAGAGGGAACGCGACCGAGCGACGAAGCGACGAAGCGACGAAGCGACAACGCGAGAGATTCAACGATAACAGCGCGAAGCTAATCCAATCGCGAATCGGGTATGCCCCGTATACTGGATGTCGACCGGATGTCGAATCAATGCGGAGCCCAATCCCCGTTCTCCCCCTCCTTTCTGCCAATACGGACTTGCCGGTGGTACCCGTATGGTACCCGTATGGTACCCGTATGGTACCCGTATGGTACCCGTATGGTACCCGTATGGTACCCGTATGGCACTTGTCGTAGCATCGATGAGGCCCAATAACCCATAGAAAACGGATTGGCCTCTCGATTTCACAGCTTAGAGATATGATTCTTTATAAATATTTTTCAAACCCACGCGAAGCCGGATAACTCGAGCTTCGTCGAAATAGCCGATTTCTCGAGTTTTCATCGGCGATATCGGCGGATCGGTCATTCCGAAAATTTGATTTCAGATCCGAATGGGGCAACCTCGAGGCTCGTTTTGGCAAATATATCAGGGCAAATCGTAACGGTAAGGAGATTTATTTCTTTGAACGGCGACACGGACACGCGTGACGATAGGAAAGTGGCACGAGGGAGATGGCTCGTAGGTACGGTCAAACACGCCGCTGGCTAACTACGGGGGTGCGCGCGTGTATCCGTGAAAGCCGCGTCAACGGTCCCTGGGCCGATCGGGCTCGCGCGACCCCGAAGGCGCCTTCCTTTCCTCCCTGTTGGACCACTCGTCCTTCCCCCCTTCCGTTTGCCCTAGTCAAAAAAATTATATGAGCTCTTCCGTCCGAGTTAAACGCTGAATTATTCCTAGCGCGCGAAATTTCTACTCCGAGAAACTCCGTGACGAGGACGAAACCTTTTCCCGAAACTTGGAGCCTCCGATTCTCGGTCAAAGCGTTTTTTATTGTTGTCATTGAATTCTGAGGACTCGACATTTTTGGAAAGCGCACTCGTATTCGCTGCTCGTTCCCACTCTACCCGTAATGACCTCGTAAATAGTCGTTTAATCGTTGTTTCGTCGTAACGCGAACGTCGCGATATTCCTCCCACGAATAGTCCTTTTCGCGTGCTTTTCGTTTTTTTAGATTTCTTCTGCCCTTTCCCACAATCCGAGTCCCGTTTTCCAAAGCGCTCGGCCGACGGATCGAGACGATAAAGCCTTATTTACGAGCAGGCCCCTCCGTTGCGCTCGTTAATATCGACGCTCGAGATGCTCGCGGCGCCGCGGCGCCTTTGCGCCTTTGCGCCTTTGCGCCTTTGCGCCTTTGCGCCTTTGCGCCTACGCCGATGCTTGGAAAAACGGAGAACCCTCGTGACCTCGTGAATTTACCATCCCGTAATGCCTAACGAGTAGGCGTCGACCTACGGGGTATATCAGCGGGGGGAGGATTGTTATCGATAGTTTGGTCGTCCGAATTTATTGTCTCGAGCACGCCCGTCCGGGCTTCCTTTCTTTTTCCTTCTCTCGGTACGGTCCAATTCCCGGATCTCCGCAGGGACAGGTACCTTGGCTCGCGTTCCCCGTGGCGCGCCTCTCCCTCCCTTTACGAGACACGCTTGTCCAATTAATAGTCCGCCTATGACGGAACGGCCAATAAAAAGGACAAAAAATGGCTCGGCGTTGTTGACGAATGTCCGATGAATCGACTCGAGGTCGAAGGCGCGACGAGAGTGGCCTCGGCTACTTGGAAAATTCATCAACTTTTACGTCGGTTCTCGAATTTCTCACAATTTCATTCGTACCTACGGACACTCGGGGGACAAAGAGTGCCGACGAAAATAGCACTCGCCCCACTTTTCGTTCCACGAAATTTGCAACAACAACAAAAACAAAGTCAAACGAGGGAGGAGAAGGACAAATCTGGCGTTCCCAGTCAATTATGTTCAGGAATAAAGGGGGTAAAAGAAGAAACGCAGCGCGCAAACGATTCGCGCTAATAAAGTTACGCTCGTCGGCGCTGCCGCACTCGGAAACAGGAGCTTTCGAGATACACGGCTGGAGATTTATTTTAAGCTGGGCACGGTGCCACAGTTTCCCTCGACAGCACCGACACGGATCTACGTGTATAATGTATCGTGCCGAATCCAATCGCCGAATCGTCATCGCTCAATTTATTCCTCGCGTCCGATAAATCCTTGTCGGAAATTTCTCTTTATCGGTAGCTGCTTTATTGTTTGGGTTTGTTTGGGTTTTCATAGAAATCATTTTTTTCTCAGTGAGTAGGTACTGTTCATTGGTACAACGATTTTTGCTTCGTCGCTTGTTTCCTCGCTATTTACTTTTTAATAATCGAATTTTTCTTAGTCATTCATTATTACTGCGTACTGCGTTTCTTCGATAATTACTTTTTTCAAATGATTTTTTAATATCCTTTTTCATTTATCAATATTTACTATCTCTTCGTGCATTATCACGCGTGTGCCTATTTCAGTAAGTAATTCCATTATAATGTATCAATAAATGTGTGTAAGTAATGGGTATACGGTTATGCGTAATATTTCATTAGCCATATTTAGTTATTTTGTTTATCCCGAACTACTTTTCGTGCACCGGGATTAATCGTCATCGAAGATGTTGACAAATGAGTAGACGGTGGGGCAGACGGAAAACGAACGAGAACGGCCGAGACCGAGAACGAGAAATTTTGAAATAGGAAAAAACGTGACGTTTTTCTCGATCGGATCGCGTTACGTTCCCTTTGAGGAATTCCTTCTCGTTTCACCGAGATCTCCGTCAATGTTTTTAATTGGCCGATTCGCCGCGCAGATCCGTTGTCCATTGGCTCCTTTCACCAGTTCTCTTTGATTTCTACGTACACGGAGAACTCGTCACTCGTCCCCGTTACCTCTAATTATCCCGAAATTGACGTTTTTTTTCGAGTACGCGAATGCGTTGGGTGTTGCGCGCTTTTTTCTCCGCCTATAGCCGCTCGACTCAACGGAAGCCCTTCAATTTTCACCGCTTCTTACTGTCCCTTTTGAGCTTGTCATTGTTTCAATTCTCAACGAGAATTTTTATTCGATAACAATAATTGAGGAATATGACCGAACAAGGTGTGGATCATTGACTTTTATAGAATTCAATGAAACACACGGCGCAAATAAAAACTGTTTGGCACGATTTTTTTTTTGATTTTTGTTAAGATTCTTTCGACCTGGACATTTTTGAAGAATCAACCCAACGAAAATGTACTTACATTTGTGAGACAAAAGACCAAAGATGATACATCGGAATAATGCAAAACGTAAATTTTAATAAATGAAAAATGGTCTCTTGAAAATAAAGGATAGGGTCGCGTTTAACCCTTTGGGTACGGAACCCTAAAAAGAAGCACACTTTTTCATTTAATTCTTCACGAAAGGATTTGTAGTATTTGATCATTTGAATATTCGAATGTAATGGTTCGATGAAGGTGAAGGTGAAGGTGAAGGTGAAGGTGAAGGTGAAGCCCGGGTAGCGGAGAAAGAGCAGGCTCGTGTCAGGAATGGGTGGGAGCACGGGTGTCGAAACAGTGCCGTTCCTCAGGATGTTGCGCGCGGCCCATTTGAGATTTGGCCCCGCGTATAGGTACCTCGTTCGCTCCGGGTCCCGCAGCGAACAACCCTACCGGCGCGGGCTTCCTCTCGTCTACGCGCGAAAAATGTGCCTGCCCGAAGAACATAGCTACGATAAACGACCGAATAAACACGTACAAACGCTTTTTCGAGAGCCCTCTTCGTATTTACATCTATACGGAAACCCAAATAAACAAATCAAGTATGAAAGACAAATCAATTATCAAGTACCAACGAGTTAGAAGAAAAAATAAAAAAATATATAAAAAATGTAAAATAAACGAATCCAAACGAACCCAAACAAATAGACGAGTATAAATGTTTTCGCTGGAATGTCAGTCGGTGTCTCTTTTCTCGCGCACGCGAAATTCCAGCGGAGTTCACACCGTTTCACTTTGCGTTTGCATCAGCACAATTTGTACATTTTGTACGATGGTTTGTGCCTCTCTTCTCTGTCCCTCTCGCGCTTCGCGTTCACGCGAGACATCGAAGCGGAAGGAGCGCGACGAAGCACGATGGGACGCGATAATTTACACCCTTCTCGTCTATATATCTGTACGTACGCGTACATCCACTTGTACGTATCGTATACGCGCTTGTTGTGACATTTCCGTTCCAACTTCTCGAAGCGCTGTATATTAGCAAACTTTTTCACCGGAGCCGAGGACGTCGGAACGAGCTTTCTATTTCTCTCCCGCTCTCCCGCGCGCCCGTCTCCTCCTCCTCCCTTAATGTATTCCGGTCACTCTCGTGTTTCCGACCTTGCGTATAGGTAGAGGGCCGCAATGTACCCGGCGACCTTGCCGATCGTTATATTTCCGTAATCTTGTTTTCCACCCTCCCATTTAGTTTCTCGATCTCGTGGTAATCCCCGATCCCCGTGATGCGCTGCCATTTTGTATCCGATACGCGGGGCTAGATGGAACAGCGTTTGCGGATACACGATCGTGCCGCGATCAATCGTGTCCATCTTTTCCGTACAAACGTACAACTTGATAAATGATAATAAAAAAAAAGAATATCGGAAATATACCATGAGAGAAACGATAGAAAACAGAAACACTATGAAAAGTATTATTTACAAAAGTAGTAGTTGTCAAGCAGAAATATTCAATGTTAAAAATTTTACAAACTAAAAATGCAATGAAAAATGGGGACAAGTTTGATTTGTTTGAAAAAAGGCTGGTAAAAGAGAATCCCGTGAAAGAAGCGAAGCGCTCCGGGGTGGCCAGGCTAATTTGTAGGCATTTTCCTGTTTCCGTTTTAGTTTGGATGTTCGTTCGAGTCGAAACTGGGGGGGGGGACGCGTGGCTGATCCGAGTCGAGCGTGCCAACTCGGAAAGCCGGGGAAAAAACGTAAGAGCGTCTCGGTGAGGAATACGTGAGGTAGAAACAGCGTTGTCGGTTTCCGATTGTCGGACGGATCGCGCACGGATCACGTTGCTCCTGGTGTTGCTCCTGGTGTTGCTTCTTCGGGGCTCGAAGCTCCGGGCTAACGAAGATTACGTCCCGCGATTGACGCGTCGAGGTACACGCTCCTCGGGACGCCTGACTCGCGGGATACGAGTATCCGCTTCTCCTTCCACCCGAGCCACCAACCCGAACCACCAAAATTCATTCTTTTCGTTTGTTAGCCGAACGATTGATACTCCTTAAACATTGAATAATGCGTTACGGAAAATTATGCAAAATACGAAAAGAACAGTCGATACGTAACAGAATGATTCGTTAGCGGCAACGCTCGATGCGTGGCGAATATTAAATTATCATCAACAAGTACTAAATAATAAATAAAAGACAGTGAATAACGTACGGCAGGTAAAGGAGGACAACGTACGAGCACAGCCGAACATTCAACGATAACATCAACATTTCTATGAAGAATATTATCGAACGACGACAGGAATACCAGTCTTGAACGCTCATTGTATTTATCAAATAATTTATTAATAATCTATAAATAAATAAGCTATTATCCACTTAATTTTTGAGTATGCATACGTAATAATAATCAATTACTATTACTACGAACAATGATGAACTACTCAACATTATTAATAATAATAGCAATGGAGTTACGAAATAACGAGAGAACAATTGGAGAATTGAAAAATGACGAACGTGCGATAAATCTTGACCGTTTCGGTCTAAATTCCAAAAATAGGATTTATTATTTTTCAAGCATGACGCGACACACCGAACAATTTCAATCGCGCGATCGAAAAAACGTATCCTAATTCTCATCGTCTCGTTTCGAAACTAAAGAGCGCGGGTATCGTTGAAAATAATTTGAGCTTCCGCCCCGTCTCCGTCAGAGGCCTCCTCCAAGCTAAGCCGAGAGAGAGAGAGAGAGAGAGAGAGAGAGCGCATTCGTCGAGGAATATTGCACGCTCGAAAGAGTTATTCGCAATCGGCTGGCCGATATACTTATCCGGGTTAACATTTCCATCGGTAGAAGGAAAGCCGCCCGAGTTACGAACTCGTATTCGCGTACACGTCGCGAATACAGTCAAACCTGTACACGTACGGGATTGTAATTTTGCCCTGGCAATTCGGTTAATTGGACCGCGTGAATCTTCCTTCGATATTAATTAAACTTCGCTGACGTACACAGGAGGGGGGTGTTGTTGACGATCGATCGAGCTGGCGCCACCGTTCACGAACGCGTGGAGGATCTCTATCGTTGAAACGTCGGTGAAGCCGAGCTTTCATCGAGATCGCGTACGCGAGTTAGGTACGGGTCTGCACCTCTTCGACCACCGCGCACGGAATATCGATCCATCGATCTATTGAATATTGTTAATGATCTAAAATCAAGTTCTTTTTTCTGGCTTATCAACATTGTTTTTATTCGTGATGAATAGATTTTATTGTCCTTTCGACGATGGCGAAGTATCGTTTCTGTTTTAACGATAATCGTCGTCGTCCGCTAACCCAAAAAAAGCCCAAGCAAACTCGAATCTTTGAATTATTTAAAAAAAAAAAAAGATGTTGAATCGTGGCGCGGACGGCTCGCCGGCTCGATTATTCTCGCTGGTCCGTCAGGGGGATCGTAAACTGCTCGCCCTTGTCCGCGCTAACGTTCGCGGCGGCCTTTTTTTTCATCTTGCCAGTTTTTCGCCTGTCCAGCCAACACGCTCTAGGTACCTCGCGCACGTAGTACGCGCACCGCGAAATTGCATTTTCTTCCGGTTGGAAAGTGACCGCGAAGCGTTTCCTCGAGTCGGACCTCATCGGGTTGACAAAAAAGGGCGCCTCCACGGTTGAACGAGGGAGGACGGAGATCCGAAGGAAATGCATCGGGAGCCTTGTGCAGCCTTGCCTTGGATCCTCTCCATCCGGAGCTTCTCGTTTTACGCTCCTCGTTTTTTCTTTACTTTCTTTTCGGGATCACGTTCCGGATGGACTGGCCGGGCTCGTAAAACGTTCGTCCAACCCCCACCCGCCCTTTCCTGTTGCCGTTATTGTTCTTGCTATCGTAATAATATTAGTAATAGTGAACAACAATAATAATAATAATATTATTATCAACGACAATGAGATTGGGTTATTTCGTTTATTCCTAAACACGAAACAGATGAAAATGTAGATAAAGTGAGTACCCGTTCCAAAGCCAAACAACGGCTTCCATATAAAAAGCAGAAAAAACAATAAAATACAACGGGCAATAAATTAGCTGACGAGTATGAGGAAAATACAATATGGCAATGAACCAGCCGAATAAATGTAGGTAGAAATAATGTGAAAAGTTGAAACGTTCCGGGCACTCCTGAGACAAACGAGGACCGTTGAAAGACTAATCAGCGAAAATAATGGAAAGATTATAAAACAGGTGGTACGGAACGCCGGTCCAACGCGGATGAGCAAAATACACGATGGAGTAAGAAAGATAATAAAGAGAGGGCCGGGGGGGGGGGGGGGGGGGGGTAGAAAGGTCCCGCGGAGGAACGGAAAGGGCTCGCCGTCAACTGGAACGGCGGGGGGGGGGGATACAATAGCGGAAAGCTCGAAAATGTTGAGCGCGGCGGTAGGAGCAGCTTTGGAAGTGCAGCTTCGCTCGCGGTGTTTGGCATTCGCGAAAGTGTTTTCACCGGAGCTCGCGGAGGTGGCGCCCGGGCAGCATTCACCGTGTACTTTCCCATCCTTTTGTAGGTAGCCCTCCCTATCAATCACTGACTGAGAAGGGAACTCGAGTCTCCCGGAGGCTACGCTCGCGTCCGTCGACTCGCGCCCCCTTTTTACCATCAGCTCAGCTGTTATATACGATCAAAGTATCGCGTTCCACTTACCTTTGTTTCTCTTCTTACTCTTGTCTCGTTGGGACTGCTCGTAGCCGTTTCTCTCTTTCTCCGGGCGTTCGGAAATCACCTCTCGTTCTCCTTTATCGCATTCACCGCGTTCTCAAGCCCATCGATGAAAGGACGAGACTGCCGTACGAGTCGACGCGACTCGAGTCGCGCACCAATAATCATGCGATTGGATGCTATTGAATCGACCGTTTTTATGGATTTCGGACGGTCTCCTCCTCTTTCGTCGCTTCGTTTTTCGTCATGCTACATTTACTTTGATCCAACGATTTAATTGGGTTCAATGAATGATCCGTCAACACCGATAAACCAGACAAATCAAATAATCCTTCATCTTTAATAACGTTATTGCGTTTTGTGAATAATGCTCCTATTAATGTTACTCTGAATTTTCATATTTCAAAGAAACATGGGATCAATATTGTTTTGTCTTCATTTTTTTCCATGGCTTGGAAATTAATTCGCGTGAATTTCATGATACTATCGATAAACAATAGTGATAACAGAAAAAAAAATCGTCGTTGGCGTTTCTCGATTATGCTCTCACTCTGTACAATTTTCAACGTGGCGAATCAGTCATTTGAGAAATGGCAGTTTTTTTATTAGTTCTACGAAAACCCAAACGAAACACGAGTGTCCATTAATTCAGCTGGAAAAAAAATGAGTTTTTCCAGACAGACCGAGCTGTAAAGTGAATTAGCTGCGAAAACGCAAAAACGCAAAAACGCAAAAACGCAAAAACGCAAAAACGCAAAAAAAGCCCATAAGATTGGCTTTTTTTTTTTTTCGAAAAATCGACTATCGCCTTGATAAAAATACATGTAAAACAAAAACAAAAAGGAAAAACGCGTCATGAAAATCCAAAGAGCCAGGGATATCCATTGAATTTCCATGAAACAAAACAAACCCAAAGAAGAGATAATGTTTGTGATTGTATTTTGTAAAAGTTTGTTCAATCACGTTGAGTAGACGGATGGAATAAAAAAGAAAGGCATCCGGAAAAGCGAGGATATGGTTTTTGAAAAAAGCTCTCGGAGGTGAGATCGTAGCTTATCGTTTATCATGACGGGCTCCCCCTTTGCCGAAGGTCGGGGGGCGTGGAGGGTATTTATTAAATGGTACAGTGCCACGCGATATTTCGAGGCACCGATTTTACGCCCATTACCGTTTGCTCTTTGGTTGCCGCGTTTCCTTTTAGCCAAATGAACATAACCTCGGGATATTACGAGAGCTCTTTTCTCCTGTCCATTTTTTCCCCTCCCGCGCACCCCTTTGGTTTTTTCGTGTGCGAAACTCGGGTAGCAACTTGATTTTTTTCCCCAACGGTGTAACGAGTCGCTAAAGTTGACGAAGACAGCGTTCGTTTGCTTTTTTTTCTCCCCTCGGGTCTCTTTTTATCCCCTTCAGCCCTTAACGTTCGCGTGGTTAAAAAAAAACCTTTTTTTTTTTTCGTTCCGGATTTTTTGTCCTGTTTTTCATTCGGCAACCTTGCAGTCCTATCGCGGAAGATTAGCGTGGAAAAATAGCGGGGCCCTTAATCGCGATCGGCGTTCACCACCCTTTCGGAAATAAAAAGGGCGCGATGAGTTCCGAACGTTCGTGTTTGAATTCTAGGCTCATTAGCAAAGCCAGAAACCAACTTACTTCGGGGTTCGCCAAATAAAAAATGCCCTCTTTCTATTGGCTATTTATTGATACACTCAACTATGATTATTATTAAATAACAAAATGTAAAAACAACCAAGAATAACGTAACTAATTTCGGAAATTTATTGAAATTATTGTTGGGAAAGAAGAATTTCCGTGGACTATATCCACACAATAAAATAGTTACTCCTTAAACAAAACACGATTATTCAATCCAACGAATCTTCTGGAAAACTCGAACTTGACCCGCGTACGTTTCTTTTTATATATGTATTTTTTTATTGACGATTCCTCGATGCACCTACCGTTCTCCGGAGTGCGAAAGTTTTGCCGATAAAATGGTACGGCGAGTCGTCGCTATCGATACGCCCGACGTGACGAGCGTTTTGTACAAGAGGGCGAAAAAACCAAGAAATAAAGAAAAAAAATGGAACGTCTTTGATGGCTTCTTTTCTCGAGAACGAAACTTTTCCCCGTGGCGTTCCGTCAGTCCCCGCCGATAGCATCTTGACGATCTCTTTCGCGGTATGAAAGACGACCCCCCATCCCCTGTCATCGCGAGGAAAAAGAAGAAAATATGGAAATTGTCAAAGAAACAATTGAATCGCACTCTTCGTACTTCTCGCGGAAGAGAGCGAAGGGATGGCCAAGTTTGACGTACCGGGCGTTCGACCTTTGGAACCTCGAAAAAACGACGAGACTGCCCTTCCCTCGAAACGTGAAACGGTTCAACGTGAAAATAATTGAGACATTTATAATTCGCTCAAAAAGAAAAACACGGTTTTTTTTCGCAACGATTTTGTATTTCCCCTTTAGTTTGGGGCTGGAAGGAAGTTTGAGTGAGTGAAAGAATAACGAACATTTTTGGTGACTCCGTGTCGGCCTCGATCGTATCGTTCCTTCCCTTTTCTCGAATGTTTTATTTCAGTAAACATCGCAATGTCGTTTTATCCTTTATGTACAATAATATATATATATATATATATATATATTCGTTAATTCATATATATATATATAAATATACATACGTGTGTATGTATACCTATCTAGTCTAACGATATCACTGCTTTACTGGTTTCCGTTTCCCTCGAATCCCTTGATCCTCCGGTTTGTTCATTCGTTCGCTTTCTTAAATTTGTTTAAAAATTAATTTCACTGTCGATTTTTGCTTCAATTCGAGTCCTCGGATCCGTCGTTATTTCTTATATGTGGTCTCTTTGCGGAATTCGTCGGTGCTCGCGTGACCTTTCACCCTTTGCGCCCCTTCTCGACCCTTTATCCGGGAAGTCAACTTGTTGAATTTTTTCCTTTTTCATTCGTTCTTTCATCCTTTTTCTTTATTTTTCTTTTATTTTTTTAACCAAAGAGGCGTCTCGAGGGTGGCCCTTTAGCCCGAGCCTTGGTGCAAAAAAAGTGATTTCCCGAAGAATTTCTGTTTCACGAAAGCTTCGAGATTGCATTTTTCCCCAAGTTATAAAAAAAAAATGAATATGACTTTTTTTTTCAATTCATATAAAAATATTGAGAAGGGCAAGAAAAACATGACGATCGAAAGAAGGGAGAAGAGAAGAAAGTATAAAGGTACGTGATGGCTCGGTGGAAGGTAAAAAAGGGCGCAACGAGAGCCAATTTTTTCGAGACGTCTGTCAGGGCAATGCCCTTGAGCTCTGCTTCTCTAGCCCTCGCGAACACACCCACACACCCGCACGCACGCGCGCACACACACACACACACACGACACTGAACAACCCTCGTTGTGTAATACAATATTCATAATGGCGCAAAATTACGCTCCCTCGTACTGTTATAGTGTACGTTAGTAGAATTAGGTACGTGTGGCGAAGGGCCAGATAGAGGGAGAGAAAGAGAGAGAGAGAGAGAGAGCGGGAGAAGAATATTCGTTCGTACAAATTCACGAGAGAGCGAGGAAAGCTCTTTTTTTCAACCCTTATTTTCGCATTTTGCTCTTTTCGTCCCCACCGTGCCTCGTTCCAGCTCCGTTCCTCCTCCCAGGGGGTTAGCGCTCTCGTGCTACCCTCTCCTTTTTTTTTTTGACG
>JAPYZJ010001993.1:0-23379 GCA_030522765.1 Ophioninae sp. B BG-2022a
CAAAACCAAAAAAAACCCAAACAAACGCAAACCCAAAAAAAAACCCAAACAAACGCAAATCCAAAAAACAAACGGAAAAAAACAAAGTCAGTCCCATGCAAAAAAACTCAAACCCAAACAATGACCTTCCATTCCCCTTTCTACCAACATGGTAGCTTCACCGATAAATTAGGTTATTTTTTATGAACAATCTTCCATTTGTTTTTTGACCATGGTAACTTCTCAGGTACTCGGATATTCACTCATTCGACTAGAAACCTCCTCAACTGACGTCCCAGTCCTCCCACTTCCTCCTTTCCATACTCTCGCCACTGGAGGAGCTTGGATTAGCCTGGTGAGAGCTACGTCTGATTTGCCTTGAGATAACCCACACGTCTTAATTAACCAGCGACAGCCTCTTGTTTGGAGCGAAGAGCGCAAGGCCCCCTCCCCCCTCCCCCCCTCGACCCATCACGCACACACGGCGCACACAATATCAGCGAGCCCTCGTCGAGTTACAATTCCCTCTATCACGTTTCATACCGGACGGCTCGGCTGATATATTCACATTCACGATCGAATCGTCCGATGGAATTATACACTGCGAATGTCTGATTAACGAAAATACCAAATCCCGTTATCAATCTGTACTCGCTCTACGCTGGAACAGTAATTATCGACAAAAGCGTCGTGCGATCATCGAGGCTTTTTTTTTTTTATTTTCACCGAATCGATTTTAAAAAATCGCAAAAATTACAAAAATATTGAAGAATTATTGTTTTTTTTCTCTAAATTTTTCAGCAGTTATAAACATACGAGTTTAACACTCGCTCGCAGAACTCTAAAGTCATCGACTTTTCTCATTGTGAAATTGTTAAATTCTTGCAAAAAAATTCTAATTTTCTAAAATTATTTTTTATTAATTCATTAATTAATTAGAAAGTCGTTGAAAGGTTTTCACACACCTTTACTTTTTTTATTCTGCTTCAATATTTAATTAATTGATTAATTGATCAGATATTAAAATAATTGATAAATCATTACATCGAGATTCCACAGTCGTCCATTTTCTAGTATTGTTCTGATTAAACTTAGTTAATCTATAAAACTTAATTAATTAAAATTAATCCAATCTACTATCTACTATCTTTTGAATTAATTAATCAATTAATAATTAATACAGGTTTTACATACTTTTACTTTATTATTTTGTTTTAATATTCAATTAATTAATTAATTAATTGATAAAAAGATAAGCAAATAAATAATAAAATATTGAAGCAAAAAAACAAAGTAAATGTACAAATTCACATTTTCACCAATGGTTTTGAAATATCCACCCAAAATTAATTTTATTTCCATCATAAATCATTATTTGCATCACAGACCAATCAAATTTGCGAATGAGGGGAAAAACGAAAATCGCACGAACGAATGGTACATTTTGTAAGATAATAATTTCCAAAAATATTCACCGAAGTTGATCGTTGTAGCAAGCTGCGATTTTCCGATACCGGTTGATCCTTTTTTGCCAGAGGATATGAAATACAGAATACAATGTTCATTTATCGTTAGCGATATCGCGAGTGATTACAATTCGTTTCGTTCGAGCGTTAAACCATCGAAGGTACGACGATTGATTCGATTTTGTATTACGCCGATTCGAGTCGTGATAACGCTTTCGTACGAATGGTTAACGCTATCAATTGACGATTCCAACTCCCATCAACATCCCTTCACATCCGGTGAATCGTAATTTTCCAAAATGTTCGTTTTATTTTCAATTTTTGATAACGTCATGAATAAACCCTATACGGACTCACGTTTCGTTAGAGAAGTGTCTGGTGCAACAATAAATTATTTTTTCTATCGCACACTTTCCTACAATTCCCTATTTTACCAAAAAAAAAAATGGAAATTGAAAAAAAAGTTTCGGGGGTTGAAAAAAAGTTCCAGATTTTGCGGAACACCCGAATAACGTCGAGGAAACGAAAATTTCAAACAGACTGTAGAACGTGACCTCAAAGAAATCGCAAGCTCTCTGCTTTGAGGGCTACTCAATCGGATGTTCCTGAAATTGCTTTCGGTGCTTCATACGTCTACCCACGCACGGATAAGTTCCCGTGAACACGCGACAGCACAACTTTCCTCAAGCTTTCTCAAAGCCACACGCTAAGATTATTCAAAGCCTCGTTCTTCGATGGGAAAACCCGAAATTTCGAAATCTCTTTATAATTATATCGAAAAGGAATTTTCGATACATGTGTCGACCTAAAAGAGAATATAAATCCGAAGACAATTTTGAAGCTGTCAAAGCCAGAAAGCACAGATTTTTAATTCGAAAGAATAATGAAAAAGTCAAGAAAAATAATTAAAAAGATAAGAAATATTGTAAATAAAATATAATATTTATTATATAAACAATAGTAATACAATATATGCAATAATATTGTTCATGTAAGCCATATTATATTTTTTGAAATTTGTTTTACGTTTTTTATTATATTTTTTATTATTTTCGTATTAAGGAGCTTTCTATTTTTTGTTTTTTTCGTTTTCGTTTATTTTTACATAAAAAAGAAAATATTTATAATTTTCATTTTATTTTATTATTTTGTATCAGGTTGCTTTCGAGCGAAGTAAACAACCATCCCCTGCATCTAAAAATTGTACAGAGCTTGATGCTTGGCTTGGCAAAAAAAATGTAAATGGCTACGAGAAAAATGGGTTTGAAAATGAGTGAGGGTGTAGATCTGAAGTTACGATAATTAGAACCCATCTTTAACATAAATAACTTTAGCATAAATTACATTAGCATAAATTACTTAATAATTTTTAATTTAATGATTGTATTTAAATTTTAAATAAATAAATTTATTTAAATTTTATAATTTAAATTAATAATAGTTACTTTAACATAAATTCCTTTAACACAAATAACTTTAACATAAATAACTTCAACCTCAACAACTTCAAAATAAATAAAGCTTTAACACTAAAGCTTCAACTGAGGCCTAAATAAAAGCCTTCATCCAATTCCATTCGCAAAATGGAAACGATCGAGGAAGAAGTTAATCCAAAGGACGTGGGTTCCAAATTCTCCATTGTTTTTGCATAGGAATTAGGGTGTAGATGAAACCTATTGAAACGAAACGAGGAGCCCGATATCAGGCTGTTGGAGGTTGTGCAGGTTGAACGACACAGCCATCAGCCACTCTTTTCCATATTTCCTGATAGGGTCTAGTAGTAAATATCTCGGGGGATGTAAAACCTTCGAAAACCCGTATGGTTGCGCAGTGTTGATTTATACGTCGCGCCGATGACAAGGCAAAACATTTACGAAGCCCATATTCGATACGGTCGGTTTCCCTGTTCGATAGTTTGACACCCATACACACGTGTATTCGAAATGATGCGAGGGTTCGTGTAATTGAACCCTTACCGTCCCTGCGACACTCGGGCCTGTGTAACACGCTCGTTTTATGGATATGGTCATCCTATACCGTGTCCCATTCGGAGTTCCATAAGATAGACTCTGCCAGCTGCGAGAGCGGAGACCGGAAACGATATTGCTTCTATTTTACGTCCTGAGTCGAGCCCTATTACGAGGAATTATTTACGGGAGAATCACGAACCCAAACGACACGGAGGAGGTCATGAAAGTAGTAAACAACCGACTGATAATAGGATACAGAAGCAAGCTTGGGATCAGTCGAAACGTTTTTGAGAAAATTGGTCTATTTGAGTATTTTAATTCTAACGAACTTTGAAGGGTTTGTTTGGGTTTGGGTTCGTTTCGAGTCACTGCAGAAACCCAAACAAACGAACGCAAACGAATCGATTAGTGTTTGTTTGTTTGGGTTTGGGAGAAAATCGGTCAATTCGACTATTGATACCCAAACGAACTTTAAAGCGTTTGTTTGGGTTTGGGTTCGTTTCGAGTCACTGCAGAAACCCAATTAAACGAACGCAAACGAATCGATTAGTGTTTGTTTGGGTTTGTTTGGCGAACCGATTAGAGTTTGTTTGAGTTTCTTCTGCGAACCCATTAGGGTTGGTTTGAGTTTGTTTGGGTTTGTTTGGTGAACCTATGAGGATTTTTTTGGATTTGTTTGGGTTTATTTGGCAAATCCATCAAGGTTGATTTTTGTTCGTTTGGGTTCGTTTTAGTTTGCTTGGGTTTGTTTTGCGAACCCATTAGAATTGGTTTGGGTTTGTTTTGCGAACCCAATAGGGTTGGTCTCAGTTTGTTTGGATCTGTTTGGTGAACCCATGAGGGTTCTTTTGGATTTGTTTGGTTTTATTTGCCAAACCCATTAAGGTTCATTTTTGTTCGTTTAGGTTCGTTTGGCGAACCCATTAGGGTTCGTTTGAGTTTTTTTGGGTTTGTTCTGCGAACCCATTAGGGTTTGTTTGGGTTCGTTTGTTTGGGTTTGCTTGATTTTACTTCGGTTCGTTTGGGTTTGTTTGGGTTATCGCACCCAAACAAACCCAAACTCTACGGAATCCTAACAAGTTCGTTCGATTTCATCTACAAATACAGAAATTTCACCAGCTGGTTTATGGAAATCCAGAACGACCACAAAAATACCCAAGCCTTTCATACATGCCTAGGGGGCTTCAGGAAGTGGCTTTCACCGCATACGATCCCGCCATAAGCCTTCTATGCCGAACTTTTGAGTGGCGAAAGCCACTTTCGTCAATATACTCACGATATATGTACTCGTATGTTTATTCCTGCGTTGTACGTGAATTGATCGAGGGCTGCCCAAAGGACGCAACTTGAGCGGTAATCCACGAAACGATCCGAGTTTGGCCCTTTTCATTGATAAACGTCACTGATACGCGATATTCAGCTTCGACGAGTTCAACGTCAGTTTAAACGGCCAGTGGCGAACGAGGGATGAAAAGGCTAGCGGGCAACTTCGCCGAGCCACTGTTTCAGTAATCAAATACAACCGATAGCCAAGCTGATGCAAAGTTGCTGGCAATCATACAGGCTGAATTAGATGACTTCGCATCTTCATTCTGAGGATTTCATTCAACTTCTTTTTTCATTCATAATCCTCGTATTTGTATATCTGTTTTCAATGACTTGAAAGAAAAAAAACAAAATTTTTTTTATACTGATGACGAATGGATAAAATGGTGAATAGTTTTGAGGGATGGTTTTTCCATTAGGATTTGAAATGAAATTTTTCAATTCGAATTTTTTTTAAGGGTCGTATTTCTAAAATTATCAAATATATATTAAAAATATATCAATAAATATATATTAAAACATATATTAATAAATACGTATTACAAAAAATATTAATAAATAATATATAAAATTGAGAACTTTCTAAAAAAAAATATCTAGGTCCCACTTCGTGATTCTTCTTATCATTTATCACATTTAATCCAATATCCAGCTTGGAAACCCCATCAGTATGAATATCGAGAAACCTAATTACCGGTGAATCGGGTAAAATATATCAAGCTCGTCACGTTCGAGTTTTTTTCCTACAAATGTTTTGGTAAAATAGTAAACGGATTTGGTGGTGCCGATCTCGGTGGTACAAGCGATTTGTTAAGTTCCACGAGAGTTCTGGCGAGAAAAGGTGAAAGTAGGCGGAGGTGGAGTATAGAAGGTTGGGAATGAAACGTGGTCGTAAAGAAGAGCCAATGGAAGAAGAACGTACTTCGGGAACGTGCAACGCAACGAGAAAGCGACTTGGCGCCACCGCCAATGCGGCTTTGCTCGAAGAATTATCGGCAAAACTTTTATTTCGAAGTGTCAGGAAGAAAGCTACACACAGCATTCGCCGTAGATTTCGTTTGGCTCCGGTGACCCTGGGGTTAGCCACGTGGAAAAACGAACGTGCCAGCGTTGCAAACTCCATCTGCCTGGATAGAACACTCGCAAAATCAGCGAATGATAGCGCCTCTTTCGCGGTTAACAGCTTTCGTACTTCTCTCGATACACGATCGAGACGTCCCTCCTCACGATCGTGTATTAGTGCTGATCCATTCGGGTGTCACGTCCAAACACCCAAATCTGTTTTAACTCGTACTGAGCAAAATGGACGTGAACCCAACGAAATAGCAACAAACTAGGGGGGATTGACGGAAATTACGACTGTTTGGTAAAAGCGTGTACGACCGAGTTAAAAAAACTATTTAAGAAACGGTTAAAAAAAAAGGTTCATAATATCAGGTGTAGTGAAAAGAAGTCCATTATTTTGTGGAGTCAGTCACAGAATCAACCAATCACAAAAATGATGGAAAAGTTCGTTTTGTACGAAATCTCATTTTGCAGAACGCGAGATAGTGATAACTAGAGCTATTTATTGGAAAAATGAGATTGAAGCTCGCAACTCATGAGACGCAACGAAAATAATTATTTTTTAATTTTTCTGTTTTTTTTTTCTCACTGAAATCGTAAGTAAAATACCTCAATGATTATGCAAATCGTTATTGCGATAAACTAGAATTCAAATTTGAAAATAAATATTTCGTCGAATAATGGATCTAAGGAAATAAGAAAATGAGAAAAATGCGAATTTCTAGTTCATTTGGAAAAATCATGGATTTATTTTTACTAGACCTAATATATGATTATTGTTTCTCTTATCAGAGTAGCTTGAAATAAGCTCTCTTCTTAACAAGAAAGCATGGATGATGGAGGAACGTTCCTAAAAAGAAGCTTCGTCAAAAAAAATCTTGTCTGAATCATGGTTCAACCGTTTCGTCTTGATGTTGAAATATCTTGTCTGATAAAGGTGGAAGTTGGATCGTGATATTCATCCACCACTCATCCCCTTATCAATGACGTTTTTTTTCCCTGTCGTCTTCGAAATGGCGAACGACTGAAAAGTGGAAAGTTTTCCATCGGTATAATTGGTATATGCGTGACTCTACTTTTGAGACGGTCCAGGTATGACGGAACGAAGTCGAGGGAAATGGGTGAGATTCTATATCCACTTCGATCCAAGAGTTTTCTGAAACTCTCCTCCCAAACTGACTGCCATTTGCAACCATCCAGAAGTTGTCAGGTTTTATCCGGGCTTCCTTGAGAAATTATTTCCTGGTTTCGGGACCTGCTCACGTACTGACGAAAAGTTCTTCGACGAAAAACTTTTGGTTCGTTCGTCTGTTGATTCTTTCATGAGCTACTTCGTATTCTTCTTCCTGGAGTAGCCACTTTGGCACGTTGATACAATACCAATTGGATTTTTAATTCTTCAAATCCATTCTTGATGCAGAGTACTCTGTTGATTGGACATGAGTATAAAACGAGTCTGGGGTTGCTGACAGCTGTGCACAGTCTGTTCGACAAGAGCGTGCACGGTGAAACTCCAAAGCTATTTGCGAGCGAGCATTGAAAAAAAAGTACACCCACGAAGAACGATGTAAACCGCGATGCTTTATTATTTATAAGCAGTCCAGTCGCCTTTGCTGCGAGTAATCGTTTGATACCGAGGCATACCACTAATTTCATGGCATAATCTAGAACCAACCCCACGCGTGGCCCTTTATCGAATAAGTCACGCTAGTCCAGCTATGATTAATGAGAAAACGTGTTCGAAAAGAATGCATCGAAAAAAACAACCTAGTCCCACATTTCTTTCCCTCAAGTGGGTCTTTCCGCATCGTGGTTTTCGAAAAAAGACGTTCATCTTCGCGCATTCATGACAAACGATACTTTCTGTACAAAGCATCTTAGAGGTCAGCTCCCTCTTCTTCCTTCCGGTTGAATCTACCCTATAATCGTTTTCAGGCACGGATGCAGCCGTACACGCTTTAGTCAAACGGACTGTGCACTTGACTGTACAGCCGCATACGTATACGAGAACGCCACTGAAGTACGAGGGTGAAAATAACGCGATTTCAGGTTCGAAGATAACTGCATTGGAGCCTTACGACTTCAGGGCGTTGAAAATTTGAGAGAAGCGACATACGGCACACCACATTTCCATATACGTTTGTCACGCTCCCAAGCGGTGGAGTCTATGATTCGCTCGTGGTAGACAAGGTTCCCAACTATATCGGACTTGGTAAAGGATGAAAGGCAGGCTTGACGTCGAAATCTATAACCGCATTACGGGCGCACACCCTTTGCCGGACCACACATTTCTCTTCGTCTCGTTCTCTTTAATCCCTTTCAGCTATCGATCAGTCTACGTCGCTCTGATTTTCGCCCGATGTGCCAGAACCGCAAGTGGGCTAGGCGGCGTACGTGCCAGCGCATAACGATATTATGTCCCTTTGGGCGCGGTACGGCGGCTGAATACCGATCAGTTATGCCAATTTGACCGAACGAAGTAACGAATGGTAATTTTCGCGCAACCTGCGTAACGCCCCGCCACCGCACGATACTTCAGAGAATCCGCACATGGCAACGAATTTATCATCAGCTCTTTCTATTCCACCGTGATTTAGCAGGAAATTAAATCGCCCGATTATACGATTCGCGGCGAAGAGACGAATCGGTGAGGTTTCAACGATAGCTGTTCTAGAGGTTGTTTGGGTTAGGCGCTTCTTCATAGATTGAAATCACTTTGAGAAATTGGAACGGTTCGGAGATGAGCGCCTCTCCGGAATTTCCGAGAACTAATGTCAATTTGACATCGTCTGGTGAAATTTGGTGAAATTCTGAAGAGCCGTTTAGGAAATACGTGGGTTTCTACAGTCCCGTTCTGTCTTACCGACACCCTTCCTTCTCGACTGTGCGATACAAAACGCCCGAAGCAAAGCACGAAACGAAACAGGCGAAAACGTGTTGCGATCTGGTGAAACGCTCTTCTCCCCTCCGAACCGTGACACGAGCCAAACGTTTTGATTTAACCTCATTTCCATCAGAGCTCACATGGTAATACGATTTACTTTTTTTCTTGATTCAAGAAATTCATTGAGAAGACATCAGTTCGTCTATCAATATAACATCGTCTTCTAAAATTTGGTGAAATTCTGAAGAGCCGTTTAGGAAATACGTGAGTTTTTATCATCCTGTTCTGCAATACCGACCCCCTTCCTTCTCGACTCTGCGATACAAATCGCCCGCAGCGAACCCCGAAACGAAGCAGGCGCGCAAACGTGTTTAAATTGAGAACGATACGGACCACTTGGATCCGCAATGGCCGGCGTACGTGCGATGGCAAATATATGAATTCGACACGTGTACGGATGAGGAAAACGCAATCATGTTATAGAGACAAGAGTATATATTTGGTACGAACGGCAAATAGTAATCAGATATTTATGCGATGAGGAAATTGTGCACGGGCTATTCGCCAATTGGTTAATCAAGGTATTGTCATTACATATCGCGAATACGAGGATTTGTGAGCGAATTGATTCGGTTCCTCTCTCATCCGTGTACACACTTGCGCGTCATGATTTCGGATCGCCCGGAGGGAGGCTTGCGGACACGCGAGTCCTGGTTGGATAACGATAACTCCTCTCTGTTGTCGCGGTTGTTCGATACGCGAAAATATTGGTGCTCAGACGAGCCCGCGAAGCAATTCAATACGCTTCCGTCGTTGCTGCTCATTGTTTGCCGAAAAATTTCATACGATTCGTTGTCACACGACAAATGTGTACGAGTTACGGTCTATGGGGGACACACACCCAGACAATTTGCCTGAAGGCTATCAGTACCCGACGATTGCTATTCCACGCTCACTTGTTTGTACAAATTGTTTATTATGAACATCCAATTTCAGTGATGAGAGGTATCTAAAGGGAGAAAAATACGAACGATAGCGGAGAAGAGGGAGGGGAGATATTTACTTTTAGTACTTTGAATTAAAAATGAATCCGCGTTGCAATTAAAAATTGATTTTTTTGTATTTGTGGAAACGTTATACCCATACGAAATTCTTTCGAAAAAGAAGTTGACTTTTTAACGTTTTCAGGCTACGGCAATTTTTTGTCTTGATTTTTTGGTTTTGTCGAAAACAATTCAGAACCAAATAAATAATATATATTTATACATATAAATAAATAAGAAACAATATAAAAATGAAATTCTTTTTATCTCAAATTTAAGACTGAATAAATTTAAATAAATATATATTTATTAAAATTTATTTAGTATTAAATTTGAGATAAAAAGAATTTTATTTTTATTTTTTTTTATATGGGTATATATATATGAAAAAAAATAATAAAATGGACAAGCGCTTTAAAAAAATACTGACGCGTAAAAAATAAGGTACCCTCCAGTGTACACCCGTTTTCAACTGGAATTGTATCGACTACGAAGTTCGACGTACGACCACCATTCACCCGGTCTCGTTTCAACGAAAATATTATACCTCGCCAGCTGCTCTTTTTCATGCTCGTATTCGGATAAAACGCTCGGGCGCATGAATTGAAAATTTACGAGCCTCGTATAACGTCGACCTCGGAAATAGGGCCAACGAATGTATTACAGTGCCTTTCCAGACGATCCCGCGCGAAACGAAAACTGAGTACGAATTTCGCTTCGTTTGTACACTTCTGAAAAAAAAAGTAATTCAAACGGTTGCACCTGCTAAACGGTAAATTGTATTTTGGCAAAGCTAGATCGTAACAATCCACGTGGGTGATTTTTATCATTTCATAGCTGATGAGAGAAGCTTTCGTGAAGGCCAATCAAACTCTGGGTCAATTAAACTGAAGAAGGTTTTGTAATCATTGAAATAATATTTAAACGAATATTTTGAAATTCATCGAAACCTTAAAAAAAATTTAATTGATAAATAATCGCCCTAATCAATTTTGAAAAAAAACAAAAAATATTTTATTTTAGGAAATTAAATCAGATATTCAAATAAAATTTTAATAAATATTTTCGAATTCATCAAAACCATATAAAAAATAATTTTGGGAGCGGGGTTTTGATTTTTATCAATAATCGGGTTTCGATGAAAATTCTCTTCATAAGTGACAACACTTGACAGGCATTCGGATTCGTCATGACAATTTATCGAGAATTGCGAAATTACGATTGTATTTTATGCGTTTGATATCGGCCCTCCGTGCGGTAAATTCGACGCGTCAAAACCCAGTCCCTCGCAGCTCTGGATGTAACGCCAACGAGCCCAATGGATCCAGCTCAATGGCGAAATACGAGGAAGGTAATTGTGACGTTAATGAAGTTCTATCGGTCACTGAATATTCCGAGCACGATACTTCGAACTTTAAATGTGATTCGATTAAACGACATAATTAAGCTGCTATACAATCGCGACGTTCACGAAACTTATGCATTTTAATTACATTTTACGTCGTATCTTATCTATATTAAACAAATAAATGTTTATGAGTTATAATTTATTTTTGAAGGATTTTATAATTGTGTTAATTTATAATGAAGCTCGTCAGTTTATTTATTTATATTAATATGATATTATAAAATAATTAAAAGAATATATTTTAAACGAGCCTATCATATTAATTAATTATTAACTTCATGAGCTTATATAATTATATAAGTATGATATAATTTGATTATTAATATGCAAATCTTAAATAATTCATAATTCATAAATAATAGATCGATAATAATATAGATAATATAAATACTAATAAATAATTGATCATTAATAAATCGTCTTCAATGAGACAACGAGTTCATTTATTGTAATTCGTAAGTTTGGGTTTGTCTGGGTTATGAAATAATGAAAATTATTCCATTATTATTTCATAAAAAATTAATTAAATAAAATAATGAAAAATAACGAAATAAAACAGAAAAACTCGGTCCATCGAGTAATAATTGAGAACAACGATCCTTCAAAGAGCCAAGGATGCCCTGCGATCACGATCATTAATTAATCACACGTCACTTTCGTCATAAATAATTGGGACGATGTTTTCATTTTCGAAAGTTTCTCGGTGCTGTAACAGGATCTCGAGGTGATTGATTTATTAGTCGTTTCGGTTTTTCGTGAGATAACCCAAGAAGAAGCTCTCCAAGATACGAGGGACCTAGTTAACGGTCCTTTCCTGTTGGCTCTGTTAATCAGTGTCATCTTCCCTGCTTTTGTTTTACATGCTCTCTTTATCGCCCTGGAACAAGCTCGAAAGCTCGTTCGGTGGTGGCGTGCTGCGGGCACTTCAGTTACGTAACATATTTCAGTGAGGATGGAGGGGGGGGGGTTGTAACGAAGAAAGGTTCTCGGGATTTTAGAGTCGCAATCGAGTGAAAGGAGAGTGCTCATTTGGAAAGCCAGTGAATCGAAACGACGAAAAAGAAAAAAAAAGAAAAAAAAGAAAAAAAAAGGAAAAAAAAAAGAAAAAAAATGTTCGACGAAGGATTTTAAGGGTGGGCGATCGAAAGGGTCCTTTCTACGTAGGTGCTGAAAGCTCGGAGCAAAGGGGTATTTGTGCCGAAGGAAACTCGTCTTTTTCTGAAACGAGGCCGACTTCTTCATGGGAGCGATCCAAGTGTTGGCCTTATCCTCGCACTACTTTTTTTTTTTCGTTTTTTTTTTGCTCCTCGCAATGTCTTCCTGCCAGATGGCGTATCGAGCCATGGAAACTCGTAAGGCTGGAAAACTTGAAAAACCAACCACTCGCGAGACCCCCTCCCCTTCCCTCTCTCTCTCGTACGAAAAAAAGAGAGAGAGTTTTCTTCAACATCCTCCCTTTCTTCCTTCACTTCGAGTCACAAAGAACCGCAGATATCTGGGAAGCTTTTCACCCTCGGTTTCCGTCCCATTTACTTCTATGGGATCTTCGAGGATCGAAAAGTCACGACAAATTACAAAGGCTAGTTTGTACACGTTTTTTTCACGTTGGAATCGTGAAATCGCAAAAATTTTGATGTTTGGTTGCACGATGATCAGATGTGATTTTAATTAAATCGTGACTAAAATTGGACGGATTTATCGATATTTTATTCGATTCACAGCTGATCTGATGCTAATGAACTTAGCCTAATTAAAATAATGATATCATAATTAATAACATAAATTATTAAATAAAACTTCCCATATTTTAATGACGAGAGTTTTTGCTTCGATTTAAGTCATAAAATGACGTATTAACTTTTAAAACAAGCTTTTGTGGATTCGATGTTCAAAAAATCAGAGATAAGATATTCAGAAAGAATTATTTTTACAATTTTCTTCTTTTGTTTCATTTTTTGTGCTTTTTCTACTTTCAAGATCAGACGAAGATTTTGCTCGCTTTGATTTGCCCATTACATTTTATTTCTCAGTTTGTACTCAACCGATCGAATTATTAATAACGGATCATCGGGGTTCTTATCATCTAGTATTACTCTATTTTTTTCAATGGCTTTCTCCTCAATCGTTATTGCGTTTCGTCGTGCACGCTTTTGTCGAACGGGAAGGTAAAATATTTATTTTTATTTTTATTGACACTGGAACGTTTGTCGAGTGCTGGATTATCGAAATATGTTTAGGTTAGGTTATTATTGATGAACGGTATCCGCAGAGTGCGCAGAGACCATTTCGTTGGAGGTTCTCGTGAATATCAGGCTGTCTCAAAGAGGCCTATCCATATCCTCGTACTTCATCTTCATGCATGTTCATACGTTGGTACGTTCATACGCGAGTATATGTTCACCGAGCACTCGTCTTTATCGAGACGATATATGTGATCGTAACCACGAAACGATCCTATACGTCGACCAGCCAAGATAGTTACATTAAGATTGGATTTGGTGTGGCCCCTCGAGCCAAAACGTACGAGACCACTCACAGACGATTCCCTCAATTGCACCTTCGCTTTATGGCCTCCGGACCTTTCCTTATAACTGTTACGATTCAGGTCTACCAAAATTCACATTTACTCACTTCATTTTCCTTTTATAAAAAAGAATAAAAAATCGAAAGAAAAGAAAACCAACCGAATTTCAATTGGCAGCTTTAGAAAAAAATAAAACAATATTTTGGATCTACATTCAATTGAAAAAAATGTTTTTCGAAATTCTGAATGAAACTTTCTCTTTAAAATAATTTTTTTTCACCTTCATTTTCATTTTATAAAATGAAAAATAAAAATAAAACGCATCAGATTTTTAATTTGTAGCTTTCGGAAAAATTTAACAATTTTTTGCGTCTATTTTCGATTACAAAAAATTATTCGGTAGTAAAGGTTTCGTTTCGCACTTTTAAATGCATATTTTTTTATGAGTAATTTACTAGTTTTTTAATTTAATAAACCATGCTAAATTCTTTAAAAAATTTTTTTTTTTACTTCTCACGTCACTTTTTCGAATTCCTTCGAGAAATAAATCTTGTAAAATAAGAAAGCTAGCTATAGCTCGAGTTTCTTCGATCTATTTCCAGGAGGAATACAATATTTCCAGCAATACTTGGATACCTCAAGAGAACAGTCATAAAATGCTGGTCTGCCAACCAATTTTCTTCCCGAATCCAAAAATTGAGTTGCTTCGCTACTGAGCAGTAAAGTGTTTACATATAGATGCTCGAGTAGATGATAAATTTTTCGTGGCTTTTGCGAGGTGCACTATCAAATGAATTTCACGTTACGAGTGACGTTTGCTCCAGTTTTCCTGATATACCTTTTTGGAAAATGCATCAGCCAAAAAAAAAAAAAATTAATGGAAAAGAGCTTCGAATGTAATTTGATAATACTAATTAGCAGAGCAGCAATCTGGATCTTAGCTTAATTAATAGTTTTATCAATATAAAATATATGCGGTAAGCTTTTATTCGTCGAAAGTGCCGGAATAATAAAAAATTCAATAATTCAATATTAAATGAACGAGAGTGACATCGATCTTATTTATTTAATAATTCACATGCATCTCGAGTTACAATCGTGCTGTATACGTAAATAGGATATTGAGTTTTCGAGCAATTGTGATTTCATTGAATCGACCGTTGCTTCCTGATGACGCTAACTACAATAATGAAATCATCAGAATGCTATTCGATACTATACATTTTATCAGCGGTTTCGATATACCGAACAAAAATTTAATAAATCGAACTGCAGTCGTCCATTAAAATAAATATTTAATTCTCCAAGCGTTCAAACCTTTTAGTAAAGCAAAAAAACCGCAAAAAAACATTCATTCACGTTTAACCAGCGATTTCTGCACCATTATGAGAGAACATTCTCGAATATATTCGCTTTTGAAAAATGTTACAAAAAAAAAGTGTGGCGAATTCGATGTTTTCAAAGATTCAACATAGAATTCAAGTTTAAACCCAGATTTTTCAAAAATGAAACATTTTGAGCTTAAACTAAAAGAACCAACCTCTACGTCCATGAATTCTGAAGAGATCGGTGGTCGACTCGACTTCGTAACGTCAACCACCTACGAGAAAAGCGATTTTGAAAATTTGCGAATTTTACGTCGATGTTCTACAAACGTTTGTTCTTGATACACAATTCGACACTTTCGTACAATTCACAAGGTTGTTACAAGAGGATGATAGGATCGAAGGAAAAGAGAAGAAGAAGTCATACAATGTTACGAGTGGGAATTTTGGTGAGAATAGGCTGGAGTCCCTGGGGATTCCATTGTCGCAGAGGGAAAATTGTCCAAAGCCATTTTCTACCGGATCGAAAGTTTCTCATTACCGCTCGACTCTGGTGGTCACATTTAGGTGAAATAGATGAGATCCCAGGAGAGCCAATCCTCGGGACGACAGTCCAATGATCGTTCTCCAAACTCTCGGGGATACCGCAAAAACCCTAGTTTTCTTTTTGCGATAACACGATGAGAAAATAAGAGAGATACTTTTTGGTCTTTGGCAATAAAGGGAGGGGGGCTTCGAAATATATGGGCTGACATATAGATAGATATATATATATATATATGGAGAAATGGCGTTTGGGCGTTGCAGTTCATATTGAGAAGAAAATACTCGTGGGTGTGTGCTTTTCCTTCCAAAAGAGCCGACGATTATTTTATTGATCTTCGCTTAGAACTGGGTCGTTCGGGCAAGCTTTATTGAACCGCAACCAATGCGAGACGTCAGACCGGAAATGATGCATTTCTATTTCGAATATAATTTTTGTGAACGAGGAACGACGAAAATATATTCCTCGTGGTATGAATGATCGTATTTAACAATTTTATTGATAATACGTAAATATAGGTAGGATAATTAAATTATTTGGTACTGATAAGATAACTGAAAACAAATGGTAACTTGATTATCTTTTCCAATAATACAATTATTTCGATGCAGATGAGTGCAAGTAACGAATTTTTTAAAATATATTTTTATATGGTTAAATGGATAGACAAATGGAATTGGAAAAATGTCATTTATAATTACTTAATACAATTACTTGATAAATCATAAATAACTTAATAAATCGTTTCTATCAACTTGGCTTCTTCGATATTTTGGCACTGATAAAATAACTGATAAAACAAATGATAGTAATCGTATTTTTTATCTTTAAATAATTTTTTAATCATTGATTAATAAAACATAGATAGGATTCACTCCAAATTTTGACAATCATGAGATAGTTAAATATTTCTGAAAAAATGTCTATTTGAACTTTCAATCCCAATTTTTTGATACTGATAAAAAAATAAGGCTTAAAAATAATTATCTTTAAAATCGATCGAAACAAACGTCAGCGTCACGCTGATCGAAGAAGCAAATTGCAACACGCTCAACGCGTTTTTTGAACATAGGAAAGTATTTTATGATAATATCAACTTTTTTTTATTTTTATCCGTATCAATTCAACTCTTATCATTGGCAATACCTCGTCGTGAAA
Organism: Ophioninae sp. B BG-2022a; assembly: GCA_030522765.1. Classification (NCBI taxonomy): domain Eukaryota; kingdom Metazoa; phylum Arthropoda; class Insecta; order Hymenoptera; family Ichneumonidae; species Ophioninae sp. B BG-2022a. Next base: position 16,693 of record JAPYZJ010001993.1, read on the forward strand.
AATATGAGTTTACGACAGAGTTTCATTAGCAAATAATTTGTAGCATGTTCCAATGAAAAAAAAAAAACGAGAAAAAAATGAAAAATAATTAGATAGGGGATATAGCAAATGGAATGCAAAAGGAACCAGGGATGAGGCTTAACGAACGTTCATTGAAAACGTGCAGGATCTAGAAACAATTAGATCCACAGACGATATAGACGAGGAGAACTGTCTATCGGGCTCAACGATGGAAGCTCTCGGGATATGGAATTAAATTACTTTTTCCCCTCATTCCCTACCTCCGACACCATCTATCATTCGGCAAAACCTCGGGAGATCGAGGATTCACCGATCACTCAGCGGACCCGTTGATCACAAATGAAAAGTTTTATGGTACGAGCGAATCGAAGTGAAAAACAAAAATGGATGTTCTCCCATATTTCAATTTCCCCCTGTTTTCGTCGTATCGTCACCTGCCTCTTTTCAAATTAAAGACCCTATCGTTATTACGTAATATCGTGAATTACGTGCACGAGAAATCGATCTGAAAAGATAAAACACATTCCGACGAAATTCCTAGCCATGTATAGAAAAAAAAGACGTAAAAAACTCACTTGAGGAAATGGAACGTTTGGACTGGACCACTTGCCAATAAAGAGGCGTAAATTATTCCAAAAACCGTAAAATACAATTATATAAGCTGCAAGAACGTTTTAGTTGAAGCAATTTATTGGCCAGTGTCCATATAATGTTTAAAACTGGTCCTATTGTGTCGATCCTGATAGGGGTTGCCACTGGAAAGACCTTTGAGGGCTTATGAGGCTTCCCTCATCAGGAGAGCTACAACTAAGGTTTTCCTGATGAGGAACGCTTCAAATACAGTTTAACTGATGAGAGAATCCTCAAATAAGGTTTTCCTGATAAGGGAGACTCAAATACGGTTTTTCTGATGAAGAAATCTTCAAATAAGGTTTTCCTCATGAAAGAAGCCTCAAATTAGTTTTCCTGATAAGGGAAGCCTCAAATAGGGTTTTCCACATGAGAGAAGCTTCAAATAAAGTTTTTTTGATGAAGGAATCTTCAAATAACGTTTTCCTCATGAAAGAAGCCTCAAATAAGTTTTCCTGACGAGGAAAGCCTCAAATAACGTTTTCCTGATGAGGAAATATCAAATAAGCTCGTCCCTTATCAAATAAGCCTTCAAAAGCCCTTCGTTATGCAATATCCTTACATCAACCAAACTGGCCAAGTTTTAGGTAATAATGTATCGCAATAAAACGAAACGAAATAAAAATGTACATAAAAGCTTTAAAAACGAATTTCCCATTCCCAACGTTCCAGAACACAGAAGCCAACGTCCAGTCCTCGCGAATTGATCGTGTTCGCGTTTGCTAATGGTTTCCAATTTAACGATTGCGACTCGTGTGTACCAATTCCGTATTTTTAATACTCGACGAAATAATTCATACAAGTTGAATCCTCCGATGCAATAAAATAGCTCATCTTACCGGAAATAAACGAAAATAACTCGACGGAAACAAAAGTGAAATAATTGCTTCACTTCCCTCATGGAAGAACGCGAATGAACTCTGTTGAATCGAGTTTCGTTGGAACCGCTTCAGAGGAGAAAAAATTTTTGTTTCCTTCTCGAATTACAGGCAACGAGTGGGCCACATCCGACCAAGCTCGGGAGAGTTGCTTCGTTTTTATTTTTTTTTTGTTGCTTTTTTTTTCGTTTTTTAATCCTCTCGAAACTCCACGAAAGAGGATAATCGTAGAACCCAAACATGCAAATAATCTCGTATCCCGAATCCCAATAGCAATTACACACTCGGATGTTGCGTCGAAAAGAAAATGGGAGGAAAAATAGCAATCCAGTTTTCATAAATTTCCACATTTTCCATAATATGAATATTAAAGAATTATCCCAGAGGTTAAATCTCAGCTGGATATAATCCCACAGTCGTTGCGGAGCCCTTATCGTTGCTTTAATAAACCTCCTTTTTGCCAAAACCCCACATCCTCCCCTCTCGGATACATTATTCATGGGAATTAGTGGAGAAGCTTCTGTCCATAGGGCAATAACGCCGAGACAAAGTTTTCGTTTAATGAGTGATAATATCACGAGGAGGAAAGCGTCGTTCATAAAATAATATATATATATATAATATTCACCACTTATCTCGCTTTTATCGTTCGCAGTGTCGTTACCCATTAGGCAAATTGATGGACGTCGATCCAATTCCTATCCAGCTTGCCTTACGTAATTAAAAATCCGGCAATACTTTTTTTTATCTAGGTTTGAAAAAAATCGAACGAAACCTGAGAAAATCGTTTATTTATTTAAAAAACTGATTTTTCATTGGGTTTGGTTGGGATATTGATATATCGAGAGGAATTAATTAAGAATAATGGATTTAGGGAATAATTTTATGATTCTTATAGTTATAATTTTTTGAATTTTATTATTATATAATATTTATGATTTTTCAAAACTTGTTGTTATTATGTTTACATTTTTTTGAATTTTATTATTATATAATATTTATGATTTTTCAAAACTTGTTGTTATTATGTTTACATTTTTTTGAATTTTATTATTACTACATTTATAATAATTTTTATTGATTTAATGAATGAAGATAATTATAATTAATAATATTATAATCTAAAAAATTCTCGTACAAACTGTACCGTTTACTGACGTCCATTTGCTCTTGGAGAATAGTACTTTCGAGTAATAAGAAACGAGGTAACCTCAATCTCGTTCTACCAGAAAATCGCGACGGAAGTTGCAGTCTCGCGAAAACTTTTTCAACAATTGAGGGGGGAAAACTTTTTCCGAGAGTGCATTCAGATTTCTCAACGGGAAGTGCACACCTCAAGTACAGATGAATACCAGCCGCGTTGACACAAACGTGTCTGGTTCAAACCGCATCCATCGGTACAATTTCAGCTTTTTTTACGGCGATTGTCAGTAAAAAATTTAAAAAAAAAATCTAAACCTTTTCCTTTATCCTTTCGGTGAAATAATAATCCCTTTTTACAATTTATCGTTAATACCGCCAAAGATATTTTTATTTTTTTTTTCGCATCATTTTATATCGGAGTATCAATTTTTTAACAAAAATCCATAATTGAATAAAAAATCGATATTTTGGATTTCTAAACGCGTTCGAAATCTACATTTGATTTAGAAATAATATTATTTTTATTGCACATAAAATATAATTGTTTTTTGTCTGTTTTTTTTAAATAGTTTTTTTTCAAGCTTTAGAAAATTAATCGTTTATTTATCACGTAAGAGATTTATCGGTTTTGCATTTAAAAATTTATTTTTAGAAGCTGAAGTATTAAAACGAAACTAAACACAAGAAATAAATGACTTTTTTTTAATTATACGAAAAAGTGAAAAAAAATGCTCATCATCGAGGATAAATGTGGCAGTGGATTATCATGATTTAATAAACAAAGCAATCTCGACATTCGTCGGATGAAAATAATCGTTCCATTCTCGTTATCTCCTTACCAGCCGGATGAGTTTTAAGCTGCGATGCTAGCAATTACCACCGTTTCCGGATGGCAGATAGAAATGGTGATACGAAACTGAGGGTGGACTCTGGATTCTGCGACGAGCCCTCGTGTTTATACACATAGATTAAGAGGGTGACTTGAAAACTGAGGTGCAATAGGAAAATCCAGTCACCAGCCCCCCTCCTCCTTCAACGTTGCCTTTTCTCCTGTTTCGTTCGTTCGTCCTATCATTATCAAATTCACTTTCAAGCAATCCAGAAATAATTTGCAACGTTTAAACATAAAGTAAAAAAAATGTCTTATTAAATAATAATAAAAAATGGTTTGATAATAATAATAAAATATTGTCTGCATAAACAATAATCAAAAATTGCTTAAATAAATATATATATAGCTTAAATAATAAATAATTTGTCCAAATAAACAATTATACGAAATTGCCCGAATAAATAATAGTTGATTCTCAATTTTTATCAATTATTTAGAATTGTTATTTAGAATTATCTCAATTAATAAATAACTTGTCTTAAGATATAATAATAAAGAATTGTCTAAATAATTAATAAATAAAAATTCTAGAAAAAAAAAATTGTCCAAACAAACAATCATTTTTAAAAAATGTTTTAAAAAATATCAATTGCTTTTAGATACTTAAAAACCGAAAATGAAACCCCAAAGATAAAAACATGAAAACTGATATTGGAAAAAAGCTGATTAAAAAAACCACAAAATTGTTTTTACCTTCAAAACTATACAAAATCACAGAACATGATTAGGACAAGTATACCACGAGGCAAATCTAGATTTTCATTTTAGACGTCGCGTTTCGCCACTCCAGTTCGTTCCCATCTACATGACAATGAACCCAAAGTGTCAACTCTCACTTCGAGCTACCCGCCCCAGGAGTTGTTAGATTAGTTGCAGCTTAAACCAGACCAAGGGTACTTCAGATTGCCTTGGATTTTGGGGTCTGAGACAACACCTTGGGAATTGTGCGTGCGAGGCGACGTAACTTTCGTTATTGCACGGAATCCGCTACCGGCTGTTGTTTCCGAAGGTTGTGTGGAGGTCACGTACACACATCAGCATAAATAAATCAACAAACAGTGAAATCGTGAGATTCCGATTTCCTAATATTGGGACGGGTGAGGAGGTGGGAATGGATAAAAATAGGATAAAAATAGAATAAAAATAGGATAAAAATAGAATAAAAATAGGATAAAGATAGGATAAAATAGGATTTAAATGAAGAGGTGTATTTTGGCCTTTACTGAAACCTACAAAATGGTGAAAACATCAACACATTGAAGTCTATCAGAACTTTGGTCAAAATGTCATCAAGCCTGGTAGAAACGTCAGAAACAATGAAAATGATAAATTTATACGTAAAATGAAATATTGAACTATCGTTTGTCATGTAATTGTCAAATGTACGTTGATTACTTACTGTTTGAGGTATTACTGAGGGATATTAAAAAAAGGATGTTAAAGGGTTATCAGGTTTCTTTTTTGATTATCCGGTAGTACGATTGGTTAGGTTTCCTTTTGGTTGCTTCAGCATCAGGAAGGACGATGATTCCCTTTTGGTTTCTCTGCAGCACAATTAGTTAAGTTTTCCTTTTTCTTCTCCAGTAGTTCTATTGGGATTTCGTACGTAAGAGCTCGTTCATTTTTTTTTTCAAAAAGATCGTTCCATTTCCGAAAATATTGAAACCCAGTTTTAACGGTTTCGACCTGGAGCGTCAATTTCAGGTTTCGTATATACGTAAAAAAAAAGAGTTGGGCTCGTGTATGAGACGAAAAATGGAGCACGCGACGTTTTAAGTGACGAGGTAGAAGGATCTGTATTGCCGTAGTCCCTGAAGGTCTAAGCCTTACAGATACATGGATCAAGGGGAGCAGAAACGAGAGAAAGACTAGGCAGACAGACTAGGGACCCTAGGGCGATTTACCAACGATCCGTACTACGGAAACCGTCAACGTATTTCCACTCTTTCATATAACTGTTGAAAGCTCAAGGTCGTTTGCACAACCTCCGGGCTACGGTTCACGCTTTTCCAACCTCAATGAGGATTAGATTTATAACGCTTCCACGTATACGCGCATACTTAATATGCGAACCGAGCTTCATTTCGAGAACTCGTCATGTCGTCAGTCAACATGCCAAACGTGACTCCACTTTGCCATGAAAAACTTTTTCCTCGGGATGAAAGTGAACCGGATTATTCCTTCGATGTTTCTACGTCACGAATCTTTCATTGAAAACCAACATCCGGTTGCCCTCGGTCAATCCGATTTTCGGAAACTCCTTTTGGATTTCCCGAAAGTCGAAGGATAATCCGGTGTTTGAGAATTTTTTACGAACTGAGTGTTTTTTTTGTCGATTTTTCACTAGGGAGGAACTGCGAGATAGAGAGGATTCCAATGAGACTGGAGACGCGAAGAAAAAATCAACTTTTAACCCTTCGTGGTCACCGTTGGAATTCGACTCGTCCATCAACTTTGGGCTTGAATACACAATAGTATTCCAGCTTTTAATCCAACTTGTTTCAGCCTGGAGTTTGAGTAGGTTTGAGAATATTCTCTCTGTTCTCTAAAATCAACTTTAAATTCGACCTCTCCAATCAATTGTTTTATTTATTTTCGTTAATATTGAATTTGTGAAATTTATTAATTACATTGAATTATTCATGTGGATATACTATATACACATTGAAGATAAATCCACAATTTAATTCGCATTGAACTCTCCATTTCTAGAGAAAAATGTCGAAAAAATATTCTAGAAAGGTTTTTCGCATTTTCCTAGTTTAATTTTGCACTTTCGGCAAAAACTCGGGCATATTCGTAATCAGCGGAAAATTTCCGATCAAATGAACCCTTTTAAGAGTTTTAAAACGGAAAAAAATATTTGTGGACTTTCCCAGCCACTTTCCAGGAATCTTAAAAATCACGAAATTTCAAAAGGTCGTAGGGTGAGCTTCTTGTTAGCTACGGAGATTTATTTGGAGGTTTTGGAAAAGGTTTTTGACTGACTTAAATAATGGCGTTGGATTCGTATCGATATCTCACATAGTTTCCCCGGAAAGTCCACTTGAAAAACCGCAAAAAAAGAGGCAAAGGGGTATGTATGGAAAAATCTGCAAAAATCGATGGTCCAACTTTGAAATT